>WOGP01010036.1:0-10476 GCA_015342065.1 Leptinotarsa undecemlineata
TGTTTATGCTTGTAAATTTCTAAAGATTCTAAATAATTGAGTTTGCAACCCTTCCTTGCATAGTGCAGAATTTCCGTATCGTTCAGATTCGGAAACTCGTGGTTGCATGCCAAGGAATGGTTTGAAAACGTCGAATCATTTTTTCCCAGTCTGAAGGACCTTTCATATTTTGTAAAAAGAACAGAAATTATTGCAAGTTTCTTCAGAAAAAACAAAGTGGAAGTAGCATTCAGACCACATGCCAGGTTAACCCATTTCCTTTTCAATGCCAAAGATGAGGTCGATATGTTAGGAAAATCTAGAGTTTATAAGCTTAAGTGTCCGGAGTATAATAGTGTTTATGGGGGACAATGCCACACCACAAGTTTCCGAATCTGAACGATACGGAAATTATGATAATAATGATGATGACAATGGTCTTCATTTTACGTGTCGGAGTTTAGCAAAAGAATATTCTTTCACTCAACCACGTCTTAAAAAACATTACATGACTGAGAAATTATCATTATATTTAAGGTTTTTTGGATGAACCTGATGTCTAAAAATAAGTTTTTTCACCAAACAAATTTGTAGTTATTTTTGTATCAGTTTGTAAAAGAAACAATGCAATTGTCTTTTGTTTTGCATTTTCAACCAGTTGCGTTGATTGATTGAAGAGGTCACATGAAGAGGTATACTAATGTAATGCAGGAATTTTTACTATTGGAATTCTTGCAGAAATTGTGGAATCGAGACAAGGGACATAGACGATATCGCAATAATTGAACATAGATAGAGTCAGTACATCTGAAAGTGTAATTTTGAGTAAAGTGGTTTGAGTATACCGTACGACCTTCGAATGAGAGTATTGACTTGATAAACAAATATGAAGTTGTAGTGTATACGAAGTCCTAAGTATTTCATTTTGGCAGCCAATTCTATTGAATGTTCATCAATATGCAAATGATAATGCAGAATGCCGAAAAATCGATATTAATTACATTTTTTGGTAATAAAAGATTTGTCAATCATATACAGATTTTAGTCAATAATGTGACAATTCTCCCAAGTGAAACAACCAAACTTTTGGGGGTTCTCATTGACACTAATTTATATTGGAAATTTCTTTCAAAGCATTTGGTTGAAAAACTTAATAGCAGCTTTTATGCACTATTGAAGTTACGTCATATTTTGAATGTGAAATCTTTGATAAACATGTATCATTCTACAGTTCAATCTACACTCTCATACAATGTCATCTTGTGGGGAGATTATAGAATAATTCTTCGCCTAGTTTTTAATCTAGATAGAACCGAAAGTTGACGTGGAAAAATATAAATGACTACGAGTCCAATTTTCAGTGCCATCAATATCCGACAAGATCACAAAATTTTATTAAAAGTAAACAACATAGTACTCCAACCTATAAAAAGTCTCCCTTTTTGGCCGGAGCAAGACTTTTCAATTGTCTACCTACTACTCTAAAAAATTCCTCCGATATCAAAAAGTTCAAAATGAATCTCAAAAAGTTTTTAATTAATAGGACTATTTATCGGGTGGGAGACTATAACAGTGATCGTACATATAATGTGTATTATTTATATGTATTTGAATATTGTATGAATATGAATATTTATATGTACTATATCGTATATAGTAATTGTATTCCACTTGATGTACCTCCGATATATTTCATTCTGTATATTGTTGTTATGAATATACTTGTTTATATTGACGTTTCCTATACCATAATTGTTTGATCTAAAAGGAATAAAAAAGTATTATTACTATATGGGTCTGCCACAATCTTTGGCTTTTCCAAAAATAATTAAAAATGATTCACTTGGATTCAGTTTCAGACAGTGTTGCTGAACAAGATTTTTCATATTACTATTAGGTGATGTTTTGAAATCAACAAAATTATTTGCTTTAGCACAGTGGTAGATGTTAGTGTCATTAGAGAATTGAACCTTGACTGACTTTTCTTTATCACAACACATTGTTTTCTGTCACTCAAAAATGAGTAAATAGAGTCACATGCCTCTGTGGGGAAAGGTTTAATGCACATCCGACTGTAATGTGTACTAAACTGTGAATATTATTTTTGTGGTCCATCTGGTTCCATTTAATTCCATTATTTCAATTACAGAAATTGTTTGATTCTTGAGTTTTCAAGAGATTGAGTTGTATTTATATGAAATGTGTTTCTTAGTTCTCATGTCTTTTTTAGAATTGTTACTTAAAAATGAAATATATCAGCATATAAATTAAGGTAGCCAGGAGTCTAAAATATGTATTTGTGGAACTTCACGAGTTACGTCAATTCTGTTAAAAGCCTCATTAATTTATTTTCATTAATATTTATTACTTCTTAAAGAATATCTGAACAATGTCAGTTGGAATCTTCATTTTCTCACTATTTGTTTAGAAACTTCTCGAAAAATTCCATTATAATGATTCACTCTGTACAGTGCGTGAGGTTGCATGAGAGGATTTCAGTGCCTTATATGCGCTTAGAGAAGTTGAGAATTGAATCACACAATATCTCATATATATCAGTCAGGAAATATCACACTAATCATTCGTGCTTATTATGATGAATATTTATCAACACGTGAGGTCTAAGTAACAAGTTTAAGAGTGTTTCAACTACCTTCTCTAACCTAAAAATCTCTAAATGTATAATTGCCTGTTTGGCAGGCATTGATTTGCAATTGAAGACTGATTATAAGTGAATCTTCAGAGAACAGCTATGATTTATATGACTCACATTTCAAACTTTATGAACCAAGATAAAGTCTTGAAAATAACACTGGTGGAAAAATACTCACTTGGAGGTTGCACTTTTTCTCTATCGTCAAAACTGTCCATTTCAAGTTTCATCCTGGAGTTCTTCTGATGTTTCAAATAATTTAGTTTGATGTCTTCTGTTCGGAATGTGTCGGGTTGTTTACTTCATAATGCTGGTTCTTGCGTGCGTGAAACGAAACAACTGAGATTAAGATTGTGAATCAACAACTTCATTGATAAACTTTAAGTAGAAATATATATATAGTGATATCAGTTTTTTGTAGGGGCGGACTCGATTTAATCTTGAGTGATACGATAACGTTATACGTAAGAACTTAAAGTGCTTTATGTAACTTATGTTGTATCACTGATTTAAATCTTGGAAAACTCACATGTCTATCTGATCTTTGACGCAAATGATTCATCTCAACAGTATTATGCAATTTTGAGCAACACGATATAAAGGGTTTTCTAACAAAGACTTTCGAACTTTGATAATTGATAACGGCCATCTTGCTGGAGCTTCATCTATCAAATTAGTTTTCATTTATTCTGTTTTTGCAAATCACGATGGACGTATATATCATTCAATAACACGTGCATGTATCAGGTGTTATTGAATGTAGAAGGCATCACAGTGAGAGGACTGGTCATGAGGGTATGTCCACAGGAAGGGGAACATAGTTCTGGATACCCTGAATAATCATCTCAATAATAATGGATTGTTCACAATTGCATATGCAGATAACATAGTTATCTTGCAGACCAGCAAATTCGTGACCACACTGTGCGATAGAGCGCAGGATGGGCTCAAATTACATTACAAGAAACATGGTATAAGAAACACTCAGTGTCGATCAATTCCAAGAAAACTCAGATGGTCCTTTTCATCAGGAAAAGAAGTTTATCGGGCTTAAAACCTCCCGAAATCTTCAAAAGCAAACTACACTTTCCTGGAGAGGTGGTACTCTCCTCGACAGGAAGCTAACATGGAACTCTCACCTACAAAGTAGAGCAAAAAGAGCATTTGTGGCTTATCAGCAATATTGGAGGACAGTGGGACGCGGGGTCTTTCACCCCGTGTGGTCTCCTGGATCTATACTGCAATAATAGAACCTATGTTAACGTACGAAGTTATTGCATAGGAATCGAAAGTTTTAAAAGCAACGGTCACCTAAAAAATTATATGAAATACAGCGACTGCCTTGTTTAAACACCACAGAAGCCACGAGAACAACTCCAACCGCGGCAATGGGATTAATCATGGGTCTGACCTCTCTGCACCTGTACATTAAGGAGGTTGCGTTAATGACCATGTTACAATTGCGCACGGCTGGTATGAACCTCGAAGTAGGAATGGGTCAATTGAGGCTAGGCCTATGACGAGTAGCGCTTACTGCGTAACCTCTGCTGCAGGCAACCAGTGATGCAATTGAATCCACGTTTGTGTTCAATAAACCCAACAAAATACAAATAAAACAGAACACAGGGTTAGATGCTACAAATGCAATACGCATATATTCAGACGGCTCAAAAATCAAAGAAGGCTCAGGATGTGGGGTGTACTCCAGTTCATACTGGATGAAGTCCAGTTCATAAGGATGAAGTGGGGAATGGGAAAAATACCAGCGTGGTCCAAATATAACTGGATGGTACTCAATTGCCACAAAAGGAATAACCAGGAATTTCCTGCAAAAACATTACAATCTGCATTGACAGCTGACAAGCCCTATTAGCCTTGTATGTGTATGTGTAACCTCAGGGCTAGTACTAGAGATCAAGCCAAAGCCTAGGTAGATAATAACACTATCCTGAGGTGGGTTAAAGAGCTCGACAGGGGTTAAGGTAATCGCATTGCCAGCTCTTCAGCCAAGGAAGCGGCTGGATTAAGAATTTCAGGACCCAGTGGCACCTATGGCCTGATGACTTCGACAATGTCGGAACTAGCCAAATGTTACATCCACGCTCAATCCGTAAAGAGATGGGAAGAAATCAAAGGATGCCATCTTGCCAGGATCACCTTGGGTGACCTTGGGAAGCTGAAGCCGAATAAATATCTGGCTATGACCAGAAAAAATCTATACTTGACAGTAGGATTTCTGACTGAACACTGTTAACTAAGGAAACACCTCCATAATATGAGAGAGATATTAGAGAACAAACCTCTATGCAGGAAGTGTGAACAGAAAGATAAGACTGTCAGGCATGTCCTATGCAAGTGTCAAGAATTATCGTCAATAAGAGAGTGTGTGTTCGGCGAGTCTTCGCCTACACCTGCCGATATAAAGGATATGTCTCTCAGTGACCTGTCCACCTTCCTGGAAAAGACGGAATGGACGATGACCAGGAGGATAACCCCTCGAGAGGATTTACAATAGGTCACACGTGGCCTAAATGCTACTCTACAGCTACAGAACACGTGCAAATGATAAAATAATTTTATCGTAATGAGTGTTCTGTTCTGGCCACTTTCCGTGCGCTTCACCCATTTTACGGTCGCAATAATTTTCCTACCGAGAGGACAACATTCAAGGGAACTAAGAACTGAAGGTGAACGACCATAGACAACAACGTGTGTTCGCTGAATGGGCTCAGGAGCAGTTGGCAACTGACCCCAATTTTCATCCAAAACTCTTCTGCAGCGATGAGGCCCGTTTCTGGATGAATGGGTACGTGAACAAATAAAATTATCAAATTAGGGACGATACCAATCAAAATGAGATCTAAGATCGTTCAATGCATCAAAACAAGTCACTGTTTAGTGTGGATTTTGGGATGGCATCATTCGTCCATATTTCTTTGAAAACCACATTGGCCAGGCCATCACTGTCAACGGCAAGCACTATAGGTGTATGACTACCAATTCATTTTGGCCTGAATTGAATTATCTGGACACCAACGATATGTGGTTCCAACAGGAGGGAGCTATGTGCCACATAGCTCATGCCACATTGAATATTCTACACGACCGATTTGAGGGCATGGTCATCCTACGTGGATGTGATGTCAACTGGCTACCGATATCGTGCAATTTGACTCCGTTAGAATTTTTTTTGTAGGGTATTCTTAAGTCGCAGGTGTATGCCAACAAACCACAAACCACAGCAATCCTCAAAGCCAACATAACCCATACCATCGGTCAAATTTAATCTGATCAATGTGTTCGAAGAATGGAAAAGTGGACGTTCCAGATGCGTTCCACCCAGAGAAGCCGTGACGGACAATATGTCTTTTGAACGAATTTAATGATATCTCACACATATTTTGGTTTACTTGAATTTCAAGATAGAAAGCGTTTAATGACCCTATATAAAAATATGGGAGAATTTTGTTGTACACAAAACTGAAAATTTCTAGCTGTTAGTAACTAGCTGCACATATCACTTGGTCTAGCTTCGGCTAATATCATTTTGCTAACCAAGTTAGCACAGATGCATCAAAAACACATTCCGGTTCTGGTGTAGGTGTTTTCAGTCGCAGACCCAGGACATAGGTATCAACCTGCCTAGGAACCTATGCGATTGTATTTCAAGCGGGAATTAACCCTATTGAATTGTAATATTGGAAGAGTCCAACCTCAAACACAAGTCAATAAAAATGTTTCCGGATAGTCAATCAGCGTTGGGAGCTCTTGGCTCCTACCAAGCAATGTCTAAATTGGTAGCAAATTGCCAAACACGACTCTCCTCGATAGGAAGACTCAACATATTGTCTCTGGTCTGGATTCCTGGCTATTCTAGCATGGAAGGCAATGATGCTGCTGACTCCCCTGCAAAAGAGGGTTCTGCAAGTAGCTTCATCGAAGCAGTACCTGTCATTGGCATCGCTTTTTACCTGGATGGCAAGAAGATTTATGGACTTCTGGCAGAGTGTTCCAGGATTCGATCACTCCAAGGCGTTCATTTACCCTTCAAAGATTGATACCAAACAGTTGTTGTATTACAGTAGGGATGAACTTCGATGTCTAACATGTCTTCTTACATGACATAGTCATTTGAATTATCATACGCAGAGACTCGGACTGTCGAAAGATAGTGCGTGCCGCCTCTGTTTGGAAAACAGCAGGGCATATACTTTGTGCTTGCCCCTCTAGGGACCGAATCAGGTTTTTAGAATTCGGCAGAGCCGTACTCTTACCATCTAACCAGTAAACTCACCATGTCAACTGATAGATGGATTTATTTGGTCGAGTGTGAATAGGTGTGAACCACAATAAACTTTCGCGGGTTGCGATGAAGGGTCGAATAGACTCACTCACTTTGAACCTAACCTAACCTAACTTAGCATTATCAGGAAATGGCGCGGGAGAACTGTTTTCGATAGATTCATTTCACGCTAGAAGTTCTATTGTAGGTATATATCAAGTTCGGCTATTGTGGTGAAGCTGTTTCATTGGATCATTCTATGAACAAGTATATTTATGCCAAATTGCGAATATTGAAAACAATGTACTTGTGATGCACTGTTTGAAACCTTAGGTGTAGTAATGAATATCACTGGAGTTTTATCTCAACACCAAACCGCTATTTCAACAGCTCGACACGTGTTCGAAACAGGTGTTGAGGTGTTAAAATAACGGTTTGTTGTTGGGAAAAAACTCCAGTAGGTAATATTCATTGAAAACAATATTTGGAAAAATGAATAACAGTTCTAATTGAATAGAACTGGCCGATAATTTATGAAAATCCATATTAAAATTCATCAATACAGTTTATTGTATGATTTTTACTATTAAGGTTCTACAAAAACCGCAACACGTGTTTCGCTATACAATAGCTTTCTCAAGCGTTATTAATTAAATTAGTATAATAGATTTATTGTAAAACACTTTATAGTGAAAATCTTATAATATACTGTAACAATGAGTAATAACAGTATTGCTTTTTCTATTTTCAGTAAATTATCATTAAAAATAAAAAAATATCAAAACAGAAATGTCTCAATGATGGGTATTTTAAGTTTTCACGATTGGAATGATATGTCATCATCAGAAAATATTAGATACATATCTATAGATCTGCGAATCTTCAATCAAACAGTGAAAATATGCAAAGTAGAAAGAGATGAGTTATGCATCAAATGAAAAGGTAACGATATGTTTCCTTAACATGTTAAAAGGATTGTAAAGGTACTTTGGGTATGCAGAATGACTCGTAATGAAAATTCCACAATGAATTACTACTGTAATCTCAACATGATTCAGTTGGTCACGAACAAATTGAATTTGAGAGAATTTGTATCATACCATCGATGTGAACAAATCATTTAAATCAAATGCTCAATATGAACTCCAAAAGTCTTTCACCAATTCCACTTCATATCATTATATAGTCTATAGATAGTCATATATTGAACCATATATTTGATATAGTTTAGTGGCTCCCATTAAATGAGAAGAATTATTTGAGCATATTGCCAACTATAGACTTAGGAAGGTATTGTTTATTTAGATATTGTATATTCCTTGAATGTACTATGTTATGTTATTCCCCCAATTCATTCCTCTTCCCCAGTTTTCTTCTGCAGTGTGTCATATGTATGTACAATAATTTAAAAGAAGAGGAGAATAAATTATTATTATTATTTCTCATCATAACCTCAAAAAGACATTGTTAACAATTTCTTCACGATCGTGATATTCCACAAAATCATTCATCTTTCACATTCACAACCATCAGAAGTATTAATATGACTCGTATGAGCTAGAAAAAATTGATAATCACAACTTACCAAGCACTGGTGAGAATCTACCGTTTATTGAAAATTCTTAAAACAATTTGTAGAAGAAAAATTTTTGCTGGCAAAAAGATTGGTAGCAAACTTCATGAATGCATATATGATCATGACTTTATTTCACAGTGAAATAAATATTCCACATTCTGAAATATATGGAGACAGAATACTGGAGTATTATGTGTGGTTTTGGGAAGTTCAAGACATGTCAGGTTTTTTTTATTTCTTGTAACAATGTCGAAGTATTCCCACAAAAAGAATGACATATAATTATAGAACCAAGAAATGAATTGACCTCATGGAAGTCAGTGGAAATATGGGACTTAATGAAGTAGATTCTTACCAATAAATTATTATATTCACAACAGTTGGGTCTGATAAATTTGCCTTTCCGGAATATTCTGAAAAAAACTATTTCATCTAAGAAGTTGCCCAAGATTGGATGAGGTGCTATCTAGAGAACAGGTCACAAACAGTGACAATCCAAAGTGTTCTCAGTCAGTCCTTGGCCTGAAAGCAATGCGTTTCACAGGGGTTTATATTCGGACCACTGTTTTTTATTATTTATACAAAAGACTTGATACAATACCTAAATAGTCTTTCGAAGGTTTATATGCATATGCAGACGATACAAATGTTCTGGTCACTGATCGTAATACATTAGCACTGTCAGACACAACAGAATCCATATATGAGAAAATAAAGAAATGGGCTGATAAAAATCATTCAGCACTAAATATCAGCAAAACAGCATTAATAAAATTCTCAATGCAGAACAACAGAAACTCTCAAAATATATGAAGATAGCCAACTAGAAGTGACATCCAACCCAGAAACAGAAATGCTAGGTATAATTCTAGATCATAAGCTCAATATGAGTCCTCATATAGATTTACTATGTGATAAACTACAAAAGACCTGCTATGCGTGAGTTATTTTTCTGCAAAGAGGTTTCTGCAAAGAATAATATGCATAAAATTGTGTGTGAAAACTTTAAATAAGTGCACAAAAACACTTGGAATTGTGACAGTGGCATACGGTGATTGAACTCAGAAAAATGTTTACAAGCTACACAATCTTTTCACAGAAGGTCGAAAGGATGTGAATGACAACGGTCGCTCTGGACGCTCCAGTACATCAACAACCTTGACCAAGTGAAGATAATTGTTATGGAGGATCCTGGAACCACTATTTGAGATGATGCTGAGGATGTCGGCTAGCTCATGTCATCCAATATTTTTTTGTAAATTTCGAAAATGATACGTATGGCAGCGCAGTTCGTTTTAAAATTGTTTATTTTGGCAACAATAACTGTCGCATGAGCATGGTTGAATGTCGTCAACGGCGATTTAGATTTTATTATAACATCGCCACAACAGAAAACCTCAGGTGAGCCAAGACCAAAAAATGTACGCCAAGTTTGATAAAATGTCAAGGTGTGCTAACAGTGGCACTACTTTTGTTATCTTCGAAACGATGGATCGAAAACAATTCCGTGTTTTAATTTTACACTGCTTCTTGATGGAAAAAATACCGTTAAAGCAAAGCAATGGCTTGAAAAGTGTTATAAGGACTTCGCTCGAGTTGTCTGAGTTAGCCGATATTGTGAAGTTATCAAAAGACCGTGTTCATTTTATATTGCATGAGCATTTGACTATGAGAAAGCTCTGTTCCCAGTGAGTGCCGCGCGAGCTCAATGTGGACCAAAAACGAAACCAACTAAAAACAGAAGGTAAACGTCTTGATAATTCTGAGCAGTGTTTGGCCTTGATGAAACAAAACAAACAGGAATTTTTGCATTGATTTATTTATTTATTCATTTATTACCCAAACAGGCTATTTCAGCCTAATTACTTGGATAAATAAGGTGAATTACAATTCTGTTTAAAAAAAAATCTGTTTTTCCGTTAATCAGCTGCCGCCCCCATACGAACGACAACTCTCAGAAGTTGAGAAACTTGTGCGAGCTAAGGA
>WOGP01010037.1:0-10475 GCA_015342065.1 Leptinotarsa undecemlineata
TTTGCTATCACTGCCCTCAAAAGAAATTGTCAACCCCTAATTTGTTTCGTACCTAATTTTGATTTCGTTTTGTATATAAAGGCAATTTTTTCCAAAGGTTGCTATCTTGAAAAGACCTCGTAAGACCTACAAGATAGGTTGAATTGGTGCAAAGTTTTCTACTTTGTAGAAGTACAATAATTTTTTTTCAATGGTTCTTTTTGAAATATTCGATAAAAACTAGAATTGTCAAATTTCGTTTTTTGGCTCAACAGCCAAGGCAGAGAAAGTTTCAATACTGTTTCATATTTTTTATTATCTGATATAAACCAATTTGCAATACAACTTTTTGCTCATTAGATTTCATCAACAAACAAATGATATACTTCTAATATTACCCTAAAAAACTTTCGAGGAAAAATTCTACAAAGACAAAAAGTAACTTATTCATCACTGTAAACTTCTGTACCAAAACAAAAATTTGTGGGATTAGTAAAAAACCTAATTGTTTGAAATACACAAACTTGAAATACAATAACACAAACTGTGGAATAAAATGCCACATTAAACAAATATACTGATAATAAATTAATAAATAATAAATTGCTAAAAGAGATACTTTTGAGTATAGCATACTACAGCCTTGAATGATTTTACTGCGACAAATTCTAAGTTGAGTTTTGAGTTGACTTATCGATTTGGATTTAGTGTAATGTTGAATTTAATAAATACTAAGCTCTGTTATGTGATCAGTTTTTAAATTTTAGTAATTTCATTTTGTATTTTTAATATTTTATAACTTTCATAATTTATGTTTCAACTTTTATTTTGAAATTCTTTATTATTGTGTTCACATACATTTATGTTTGTGTCTACATATATTTTTTAATATATGTTGTAAATTTTATACATATTTTTGATTTCTAAATTGTATTATTATACTATTATAACATAGGTTTTATAATTTACTTTCATTTCAATAATTTTGACTTCGTCAATAAGATAATTTTCAGACAAAGTATATTTCACCATTACTATGAGAGAATTAGCCTTTGTTTTTATTTGTCTTAATTTAAATTTCAAGTATTTCATTCATCATTTTATTTTCACAATCAAATATCCCAGATTGTTATATTTCATGAGTGTAATAAATTATACTCTATTTTGAATATCAATACAAAATAATGAAAGAGATAAATATTCTCAAACCTCTCTGGTCATGTTCTGTGAAGGCCTTATTACTAACAAATTGGAGAACTAGCATACATTTATAGTTTTTAATTAGTTTACTTTTACATAATGTTACAAAAGTGTATGCAACTTGGCCGATGAATCTTTTGTTCAGTGCTATATTTATTTAGTAATAAAAAAAACCTTTCCAAACTCACCGGTGCTACAAAGGCAGCAGCATCTCCTCCAAGTTCTTTATAATGATCACGAACATCAAATCCTAACGAGAAGAAAATATTATTCCAAATGAACATCTGCATTTTCGCTTCTTCCCCAGGGTTTATGGCCATTACATTGCCATCAATTACGGCCATGGCGCCTCTGGTAGCCGCAGCAACAAAATCACTATGTACTTTAAAAATGGCACGTTCACGTAAAAGTCTTTCAGGTAACGTTTTCCTTGGTAGTTCTCTAGTGGTTTGCAGTTCTTCATTCCAATCCCTCGTCTGTCCTGGAATATGTTCTTCATACCCTAGTTTCGATGAGAATGCTGAAAAATATTTATAGAAAACATTACTAAATGAAAATTATCATGAGGCTTACTATCTTCAGCTCGAATGGCGTCTAGAGTATGCTCCATAGTGGGAGCCGTCCACGCATATAACTGGTACGGAGTTGCAACTCTTTCAAATGGATGACGCTGACTTCTTTTCTTTTGTAACAAAGCAAAGTTACGTTTGAACTGAGGTGAAATTTGGTTTAAGAGTTCTATCAATGAATGGCATAAGTGACTAGGTGATGCTGGCTTCGGGTTGAAATCTTCAGCCCCCGACCTTCGATGAAGTAGAGTGTAAGAACGGCATTCAAAAAAGTACCAAATACTTACTGATTAATATAAAAACCGCGAGAACATGCCGATATGTGATAGTGCTTGTCCTCTAATGTTACGACATATAAATACATCAGGTCCCCATGAATTTTGCGGTGACCAGGAGGTGGGTTCCATGCAGACGTGGTTAAAACTTTCACACACTGAGGTGTCTTTTGATCTTTGAATTGTGGCTGTAAAGCTGTCAGCGGCCTTTCTTTGCTGTCTGGCATAACATAATCCGGTGGCGTACAGTCCACACTCTCAGGTCTCATCTTCTTTTTTTCTAAGATATAAATTTGTCGTTAATGAAAATAAACATGAAGCCACAACTACACCCACCTAAAATGTCACCCTGAGTAACAGCATTCAAGAAACTCAAAGAATTACACTCAACTCCATTGTAGGCATCAGCTGGGTCCAATGATTTAAGTAAGTCTCTTATATGCCTAACATGTATACGTGCTTCACGCATCGTGTAGGGTTCTTCCACTACTTTGATCACCGAACCTTCTTTCAATCCTTCTATATTCTTGAGTTCCGCAAAATTGTCCAAACTGTTTCCGTCAAGCTGGAGGGAAAAACAAGTTCTATGACACGTGTCTTCACGATCCATTAGCAATTGGTGGATTTCCTGCACTAACTCCATACTTGATACCTACAATTATTTTGATTCACTTGGTTTCACAAAAAAAATTAAATTGCAGTATATTTACCTGAATATCAAATGCTTCAGCACCGGGGCTCATAATTTTAACAGAAAATCCAACATCTTGTATGAAAACTACTTCATCTTTGCCTTTACCTTCTTCGCAATCATCCTTTTCTTTTTCCTCTTCATCTTTAGCAGGTTTCTCTGTGATACAAATTTAAATACAAGTTGAAAATCGAATTTTCAATTTCAATTTTTTTATTTTCCTAATGTATAGGAATCGTCAGTTTGTGGTATGTAGTATGTTAAAAGAAACATCAATATAAAAACTAAATATCACGATGAAAAAGCTCAACATTATAAAATAATACAATACATACAATCTAAAAATTAAATCACACAATAAAAGGCAGCAGATTAATAACTACAGATAAAAAATATCTGTAAACACTATCAAAGAACACCATAAAAGTCCATGAAGTTATAAAAATATTTTTCAATCATAAAATAAAATTATATATATTCAGAGAAAATTAACTTTTATTGTTGAAAACATATTGGTATGAGATGTATAATTTCATTGAAAAATTCCAAGCATAACATGGAATACTCCTGAAAAATATTAAAAATCAACCTACTAACCCTACTGAAAGTTATTAGGTACAGGGAAAGTCAGGCATTTAATATTTTTCTCAGTAAACTTTGTGGATGTGGAAACCATCACAATCGTAAATTTATTGCTTTTTACAAATTGAGATAATGATAAAAATTAATCCTATGTACTTTTTTGTAATGAAATTTGTAACCAGTTCACAATTTTTTTAAATTTTCAGTCAAAACACATTCTGGTAGATAATTTAATAAATATAACATGTGCATTTGTAATATATTCACTCACAAACGAAACTTGCAACTAACGTTAGTGTGCTAAGATTAAAAGAAAGTTTTCCGATTGAAAAAATAAATCTGAAAAATGTTTATATAATTAAGAATAAAGTATGTGAATCAACAGAGGTTTGACTATTTTTCAAAAATATATCACTTTATTATTTTCTATATAACTGATATTTAAAAGCTGAATTATTATTTATAATCTTAGTGTTCAAAAAGGAATAATTCAAAAATTGATTCTTACCATGTCTCTCAGTATTTCCATTTTGTAGAGAGGCCTTCTCTTTCACATTATTGTGATCTAGAAAATATAAATATTAAAAAAGTAAAGTGAGAGTGGTAAAGGGAATACTGAAAATGGGTTCTGCCTTGTCAGGTTTAAATTCATAAATTTACAATAAACACTGATTTTTTTTTGTTCTAAAGAAGGTCTTGAGATGATTCCGAAATGAAAGAAAGCAACTAATAACAGTACTGAGCCTGCATAAGACATCAAAATGATATCAGAACAGCAAATTTTCAACAGCTGCCCTTGTTCTATCAATAAAAAAAGTACAATGTGTCATCAATAGGGTCTGCATTAAATGAAGAAACAAATTAAGTTCAACTTCAAGAAACGTTCATCTAGTTTTTTTAGAAAATGTGATTTTTTTTTCAATAAATCTATTTTTTATTACTAATGTGTATTACTGTCAATCAAAAACCATTATTTCAAAAATATATATTTCATAGATTACCTTATACAGGGTGAAAAACAATCTTCTTTTTTTTTTGTGAAAAGCAATCTTTATGTTACATGTGATCAAATAGAAAAACACACATTTAAATAATACATGCCAGGAATAAAACAGTCAAAATTAAGAAGTTTTGTGTGCAACAGTGATGCAATTTCCAAAAAAATGGGCAGAAAATCAAAATCAACTTATGCAACTAAAATTTTGCATATACGCTAAAAACTACATTACCCCCTTTTAGATTCCTATTCCCCCTATCACTGATTTTCCATGTGTCTTTTCTTTAAATCAGTGAATCCTGCTTTCATTTCTCAAAAATTTTGAGTTTTCTATAATTTTAATTTTATTTTAGCGGCATTCATTACCCTCTAGTTCTTTTTTGTTTGAATTGAATATTAGAGCGGTTACTTCAGGCACACATTGTAAAAGAAAAAAACATTTGTTTTAAATATTTTTCAAGTATGAGGTTATTCTAAATATTTGTTTAAAAGTAGTTGACAATGTTTCATGGTGACTTTTACTATATAAGCAATAAAACGTGGAATAAAAATAAAATAAAATTAATGGAATAAAATTATCAAGATTATATATCAGTTTTAGTTGTTTTTTACTGTGTAGAGTTTTAATTATATAAGTTTGTATTCAATCATTGTAATACAGGGGTTTCCCGTTTATACTGAATAAATAAATAAATAAAAAAGATAAAAGATGAAAATGACCACAGTTAAAAAAAATAACAAGAATAAAAAATTAATATAATCAAAAAATAAAAATGATTTCAAACCAAGTTACTTCACGACATTTTGACTATTAGTAACTTGTGAAGAAAATGATTCTGGATCCTAACAATTGAAACGTCGTGAAGTAACTTGGGCTTGAAATCTTTTTAATTTAATTTTATTTAATTCTCTATTCTAATATTTTTTTATTTTTCACTTATTTTTATTCTTGTGTATTTTATTTATTTATATTTTGTGGGCATTTTCATCTTTCATCTTGATTATTTTATTTTATTCATTTTAATGTACGTTTTATTGCTTATATATAATTGATATTTGTTCCTCCATACATTTTGAATCATATTAAACAATGGAAGTCCAAACAAGTAAAATTATTTTAAATATATTCAGATTTTTTTGCTCACTTGAGCAAGCAAATTATTTTCTTCACCATGTAAGCCTGAGGTAGTAACCCAAATATTTGATTCAAAGAAGAAACAACATGATCCTAAACTCATTGTTATAGTATATTTCAAAAATAAGGTAGAGTAAACTCTCAGAAAACAAACTAATTTAGTGTGTATATTTTAGTGAGTGTGCTTATCTACAACAGCAATATTTCAGCCCAATTTACATTGTTTTCAGCTATAATAATAATATTACAACGAATTCACTATTTTTCAAAGGTTTCTTAAGTTATCTGCTTAACTGATCCAGTTCAAAACCAAATTGAAGGAATACATCCAAAATAAGTAACTATATTTCTATAAATATAAAACAATATAACAATTTATTATATATCACATTATGTGAATTTGTTCACCTATGTGAATTGGTTAAACTATTCTTCTTTGTTTATATATGTATGTTTATTTGTATATACTTTTTAATATGTTCATCGCAATTTTTTACTTATTAGTATATTTACTAATGGCTATTTTGAATTTCAATTCTGAATCTTGTGATACTACTACTTTCTATTATATTTTTTATTCCATATGTAGTTTAAAATATTACTTGCAATTGTTTACATATTATTATATTAAGCATTCTATTTTATATGACTGATAGTATTTTCTTTTCTATATATTGCAATATGCCTTCTTATATATAAATTAGGGTTCCTAATTTAAATAAAGATCTATCTATATCTAATAATATCATCTCATTTCATAAAACAAAAAAAAATTAAAAATAAAGGGCGATGTTCATCGTCCATAATGCAATGCATCACAGAAAATGATCTTCCACTTAACCCTGAAAAGGAAAAAAAAGAAAAACAAAAACGAAACAATGAAAAAAACTGTGATCGTTATATGTTTTAATATTATAATATGAATAGGAACAAACACCTTACCTGAAGAGTTTAGTTTACCTATCCTTACAAGATATCAAGAATTTACTTTCATTTCAGTCCAACTCAGACCATCTCGACTGAATGGGTTCATGCGGCTTTGGCATGACATATTCAATTTTTATAACTACAATTGTTTTAATTTTTGTTATTCTGATTTTTATTGTATAAATTTTTATTGTATTATTTTTATCTACTGATCTACAATTTTATCGTTTGATGTCATTTTTATGTGCTTAATGACCTATCCTATACGTTTGTCAATGTCTTTAAGGATTAATAAATATTATTATTATTATTATATTAATAGTCTTTATATTCGGTTTTGGTAAACTTTAATTGTTTGAGGGAGTTGGGGACAGAATCATACCTTTGACAAATTTGGTACCTGAAACACCACCTGAACACTCCTGTTTGCTTACCATTAGAAGTAAAATAAATAGAAATAAATTAGTGGAGATTACAGTTTACAAGAGTGTTTTAGCAAAATTGTTAGTACTAAGTATTTTATTTATATTATCTTTTCAATTACAAATGTCTATATATATTTTACAGTTGTTTTTTCTAATACCTCATTTTATCTTTACACTTTCTAGGTTCTATAAAATATAAATTAGAGATAAAATCTAAATTCTAGAACATTATCAATAAGATGCAAGTCATCCAATTCTGATAGGTTTTTGTGGATATTTGCTCTAGTCTCTAGTTAAGTAAAAAGCCTTAATTTTTACAACTTCTCTGTGGATTCCTGTTTGGGAAAATGTGAGTTTTTGATAACTTTGGAGTAAAATAATTTAAGCAATGTTCATTTGACATTTTACATGATCATGGTCTAATATCATAAAAAAATCAGGGGTTGATTCTTAATATTTACCCAAGTCATAACTTTCATATAAACGTATTCTTGAAACAGTTAAATCATTATATACACAAATTTTTGCAACTGTTTCTGATATTATACTAAATTAAAGGATTTTCTTAACACTAGGTTCAGTTTATATAAATGATCAACGGCGTATTCCCGGTTGTCCGCTCCCTATAAATTATGGTCATTTTTTTAAGAAGGCGAAGTCCATAATTTCCGTCAATACCTGTCGAAGGTATACCTAATGTATTTCATAAACAACACATTCTTCAAATACATTAATTGCAAAAATTACTAAGTGTGAAATTATTTATATGTTCTGTGAATATTTGTACATTTTCAAAATTTTCCTGGCCATAATGGACGCATGTTTGTTTAATTAAAAGTCGCTGTTACGACGGAGTTACGTAATGAAAAATATATCGGTTGTGAAGAACAAATTGAGGCTTCTGCACCTACCTGCTGTAATGCTTGGTTCTTTATTGGTTTCATTCACCCTTTCACTGTCCGATCCCAAATTATTTGATTTTGATTCATTTTCTGTCGCAGTTACTGATGCGCCAAGAGCCATGACTGAATGATAAACGTTAGATGAACCACTTTTCCACCACAAAAATCAATCAATAGGCAAGTTCTGATGGTCACTATGAAACAAATTAAAGACACTTATCTTCAACAAAATTTCGACATTCCCCAAGACACGTGCTTCTAAATTAACCCCCTCTAAAAACTGATAACATTACATTTCATCATCGAAGTAGAGCGGTCCGCGGAATGTCAAAATTCAAAATAATGAATTTTAGTGATATCGTCTGGAGACAGCTACCTATTTCTTGAGCTATCAAAAAATGTACAGAGACACAAGTCGAGTTCTTAAATACAATGATTTTCACTGATGGATCTGATGAATTTATCTGTTGCGCAATTCATCAGAATTTTTTTATTGAACTGAAAAACTCGCCCACAGTATAGAGTAAGTTCCGGGGCTATACATTAACATTATTGGAATTTTGGCACTATGTAGGTTTTGTGTATCACATTGATTTTTGATTTTAATTTATTCTCAATAATTTTTTCTTTGCTAATAATAATGATATCCTCGATGTTTTCTGGGTTTTTAACTTTTCATAAACTGAAAAATAAAGAAATGAGTATGGATCAAAAGATTTGAGTATAATAAACGACAAATTGAAAGTTCACCAGGAAAAATTGATGAGGAAAATAGATTTTTATCACGCAATAACTTTTCGAGGTACACTTTTCAGTTTGCCCTTTATTACACATAATCAGATTTTCTGTTGATCTATATACAGGGCCGTCGCCATGGGGGGATGAGGGGGGAGCCCCCTTCCCTGCTTTTTCGACTTGGGAAGTAAAGATGGACATAACTAATAGCAAAAAAATGAAAAAAAATTGAAACAATTAAAGTGAGAGGTAATAAGGAAAGGGAAAAAACCAGGACAAAGTTGGGATTTCCCATCATGCATAACTTGGAGATCCGCCCATACTTCGAAATTCTAAGTTGTTTTAAAGATTAAAAATAGCAATTTCTCCCAAGTAATAGAACAGTCCACAAATTTTGAAATGACAATTTTACAAAATTTCCAACTTTTCGCTGTTTACTCGACTTGGAAAAGTTGTGGGGTTAGGAAAGTTGGATTCCCTCCTCCCCCTGGTTTTTCTTTTCGCTACGGCCCTGTCTGAATATTAATTTATATTTCAGTTTGTCGATGGAAGGTTAAAACACAGAAAACATCAAGGAACATTCACTTCACAAAAGGTAGTGTTTTTTAAAGCATATTGAAGGCATTTTCTTTTTTTTCAGTTTCATTTGCATTTAGGTTTGATCTCATCAAAAACTCAAAATGATACAATTAATATTGTTGCAAATGCCTTAGCTTAAAGTAAAACTAATCTATTATTGTTGTGACCTAAACTCTGTCCATCTAAGCAAAGGAGTGCTCCAAAACATTATGCATAGTGCACGTGATCTCTCAGACAAGGCTGCTTGTACAGAGTCTCACTAAGGAACAACCGAATTTTTTTTTAATACGCGGTTTTGGGTATGGGAAAATTATTCAAAGTTAAATTAAGGAAGGGAACAAAAACAATTTTGTATATTCAACATTAAATGAACTACAAAAAAATTGGGTCATTTTATTTCAGCAGGACAAACGGGTAAACAGTTTTTGATTTCAAAATGATGTTTTAGTGTATGAATAAAAAAAGAATAATAATAAATCCTTTTGTCATTTTAGACCGATTACCCAGATTTTGAAAAACTGCTTCTAGAAGAATCCTCACTAAATTAATTATCAAAGGATTTCTGTCAACTAAATCATCCATTAGATGGTCTAATCTCTTAACATTTTCATTTCCACTTTATATTTCACATGCCCTTCACATGAAGCGTTGACCAAAACAATTTTTTTCTAGTTTCGGAACTATGTTCCTAAACCAATTCTCAAAAGATATGCCTTTCTTTTTTCATGATCGTCGCCCGTTTTCTTCGATTCGAAGGCCCACAAGGCGTCGGGGACAAAACCGGTTTCCCTTCCTATGTGACATACTATCAACATTTTTCCTGTTTCTGAAAAGGGATTTATTTTGTTCTAGTTTTAACAGGGGAAACGTTTCTTTTCATATGAATAACATCACATAACAATAACAAGTTATTTTGTTCACAAACATATGCGGTTTTTAGAGAGTATAATGTGATTCTTACACAAAGGGTTCTTCAAGCCAGTTGAAAGGCCATCTGAAAAGGCCTGACTTGAAGAATTTAGTGTGGCCTGCGTTTACCCTCGTTTCATCCAGGTAATAGATTTTTCTATTCTCTCTTCTGTAGGCTCTTATTTTCATCAAATATTGTCATCTGTACAATACTATTTCTGATTTCTCGAGCAACAAACTACAAACTATTTCACCCTCTATTTTTAAATTTGAAACTTTTTTAATAATTTATTGTGGAATGTCGACCTTTTGAAATTTGGTAGAACAGAATCATCGTTTAAAACTTTTAGAACTCCTACCATAAATGATAAAAACAGAACAGAAAAATTATTCAATGAATAATAACTAAACTAGAAAAAGCGTTTTGTTGATAAGCAAAATATCAATGGCAATAGTATTTTTAAAATGTTTGAACTTAGAATTTATACTATATACTACTTTATACTATAAACCAAAGATACTTACAAACTTTAGTGTAGTTAAGCAAGATTTATTCAAAGAAAAATTTAG
>WOGP01010039.1:0-10474 GCA_015342065.1 Leptinotarsa undecemlineata
TGTCAGATTCAGTATTCTCATTCCTTACACACAGGCAGATCATTTTGCCTCGTAAGATGTATTTTATTTGTTCAATGTTCATTTCTACATGTATATGTATATTTACTGTAAACAATCTTAAGAAAGTGAATGAATACATATCATTATATTATTGAAAAGTTAAAAAGTTTACTGTCAAAAAAGTTAGGACAATTTGAAATAAATAATGACAGCGTGAGCAGCGCCCTCTAGATGTTACATGAAAATCAATACAGAATTATGATTCCCCACGTCAAAAAAACCCCGGGTACCGAATTTCGTGAAAATAAATTGTTTTTTGCAAGATTTATTTTGAAAAGCTTAAAAAAAATTCTATTTCAACACCCCATATCTCCGAAACGAAGCATTTTCGAAAACAAGTTTATGAAAACTTTTTTTCTCAAAATTGTCTCAGGAATACGTCACTTGAATATTTCAACGTACATATGTTACACCCTGTATTTCAAATCACAATAATTAAAATGGAGATATTTACGGCCATTTGGTTGTGTGGAAGATACCCGAATATCATACAACTTTAACTATTCGCCAAAACATCAAAACCGAAACGTTCTCTGAGAACGTCCGTTATCAATGATGGATATGTGGACGTCTCATAAAGGACTAGTTTCCGACCATATTTTGGTTTTGTGCAGGTTTCGTTCCGTCCTATAACCTAAACACCCTCCCAGCAGTTATACGTTCGATAATGCCATTTTGAGGAATCACAGCTGACAAAACGGTATCGAGTGAAACTCCTCCTGAGAGGGTGAGAAGAATAAAACCTCCACCCAAACGCGGGACGAGTAAACCCAACAAGTCTGAGGCTGCTGAGTATAATAAGGTGTTGTGATGATGAGACAGTTGTTTTTCCTGATAAAATATACATTTCAAATTGGCGCATTATTAAAACTGGAGATTTCTACTGCCAGCCCCTGAATTGATAGGATGCATATGGTTGTGTGGACGCATTTGGTTGTGTTAATCAGAACATCATAACCAAAAAGTTCTCTGGGGACCTCCACTATCGATGATGGATAGTTTCAGACCGTACTTTAGTTTTGTGCAGATTGCATTTCCTCTTATAACCTGGCTATCCTCCCAGCAGCTTTGTGCTCGAAAGTGTCATTCTGTGGAATCTGATAGAGCTGATAGAAAGGTGTCGCTTGAGACTCCTTCTAAGATAGCGAGAGGAACCGTACCTCCACCCAAACACTGGAGGTTGAGTCCAAAGTGAGTGGGTTTCGAATGAAAAATCAGATCGTTAAATTATTATCATGGCTGTCATGTGTGAAAAGCTCTAGGTGTTCATACACTATTCGAAAAATGAATTTGGAATACTCACGAAAAGGAAGTTTTTCTGCAGGAAAGCTCCCTGTGTATCATTTGAGACTGATACATAAACATTGCAACCATAGAGAGTTGCTATTGAAGATGCTGCCAGGCCGATTGGTGAGCACCCTGCGTGGATAAAAACTGTATTTCCCGGTTTTAATTTCGCAACTGTCATCAGCATGTAGTAAGCCTGGAATAAATTTGGAATAATTTTAGTCATTTATACGTATTTTATGTCGATTATATATTACATACTCAATAACAGAAATTGTGACTTATTGAAGTTGACTGTGAATTATTGACAATCCAAGAATGATTGGAAATAACCACAGTTATACTTACGCTGACAAAAGCATGAGGCACTGTAGCGCCATCTTCCAACGTCCATTTCTTCGGTATAGGCCACGATAGTACCGGATCCAAAACCAGTTTTGAAGTGTCTTTATCCAGTCTCCCAAGTCCCATAACTCGGTCCCCGTTCTTGGTAATACCAGAATAATCGATGTTACCGACTTCGTTTCTTTTCTGGGTAGCCGGATTCAAAGTATCGTCTTTCAAGTTGACACTCAAATAGTTTATATTCAAATTTTCAATCATACTAGAAATAGACGTATTGTTCAGTTCTATATCGTTTTTAAATTGGGTACAGAACGGCAGGTAAGTGTACCACGCTCCAGCTTTCAATATCGTCAGGGTGAGACCTCTTCGCAGAGCAAAATTGATATCGAAGGGTTTTTTGTCCAAGTTGAAGATGATTTGGAGGTTTCGCGTATTTGGTAGCGACTTCAGTTCTCTTACAAAATTGTGGAAACCTTCGACGGGCACCAGAGTTGTGATGAGGCACACTTTATTTTGAGTTGGGGCAGCTTCTTCGAGAGCAGAGTGGAGTTCCGATGCCCAGCTAGAAGATGAACGTTTGAGGTCTTTGGCACTTAGAGTGTCCCCTTTGACGCTGACGATATGACTATTTTCTTTGACGATCTGAAAAGGTTTACATTTTTATGAAAGAGACAAAATGATAAGTACTCATAATATTCAACTCATTGATGGAAATATTACTTTATAAATCTTCTGGGGGGAAAAATGTTTTCACTATAGTACAATCCAGTTGGGAGTATCAAATGAAATTATACCAAAGTATGATTTTAAGTAGATGTCTCAGGTATGTCTCATTCATATTCCTGCTGTACCATCGATACAAAATTTTAAATGTAATGATATTCAACAATGTAACTAAAATTCATTTGGGAATTTATTGTACCAGCAAATAGTTGTAGGTTCACAGATGGATCAAAAACACATTCAGAATCTGGTGCAGGTGTTTCCAGTCGCAGACGTAGGACAGAGATATCAACCTGCCTAGGAACCTATGCGACTATAGTCCAAGCGGAATTTTAAGCTATTGAATTGTATGCCGAGAGATTAGAAGAATCCAACCTCAAGAGTCAATAAAAATATTCTCGGACAGTCAAGCAGCGTTGGAAGCTCCTACTGAGCAACGTCTAAATTGGTAGCAATTTGCCAAAACCGACTTTCCTCGATAGAAAGATTTAACAGATTGCCTCTGGTCTGGATTGCTGGCCACTGGCCTGGAAGGCAATAAGGCTGCTGACTCTCTTGCAAAGGAAGGTACTGCAAGCAGCTTCATCGGACCAGAACCAGTCATTGGTTCATTTGGTCAAGTGTGAATAGGTGTCAACCACAATAAACCTTCGCAAGTTGCGATGAAGGGTCGAATAGACCCACGCACTTTGGGACATAACCTAGCCTATCAGCTTATTGTAGTGTTGTATATCAAGCTACAAATGAATTCAGATGTTATCCGAGGTCTTCTTTTGTATGACTTCAGGTTGTAGAAGTAGTATCAGTTGAATGGGTAATGAGGTTTTTTCCGACAGTATATTGTGCGTGACAGTTGATTTGTACTTTACTTAAAGTACGATTATTTTTTATCTAAGTCAACCTGACTCATTTCTTGCACCAATTCACCGGTATTTTCAACTGTCATACAAAAATCTAAGACACAAGTTTTGAATGCGTTAAATTCTCTCGGGGCCGGTATGATGAGGAGCAGGACCGTCAACCACATCACATGAAATTACTGATAAAAATCAACTTCACATTTCATTTTGGGACTCTGTGATTAGTCGCAGCTTACTTAAATTTGTTTAAGTGTTCTGAATGAAGATTCACATACACTTTTGCATTCTTCTATAGGGATTGTTTTTGTTTGTCGGAACTGATACTAAAAATCGCACAGAACAGAATTACTTACACTGAGCTTTTGACCCGAATGACATGGCCATCCAAAGTTGTGAACAAAAGATATGTCAAAGGGTTATTTGAGATCTTGATTCAATGAGATATTGGTTTGAATTGCATTTTCCATGCTGGAAGAATAATATAACTAAGTGTCGTTTATCCAATAGTGTATTCTAGGACTGATAATGTATTTGTGAAAATTTGTTTCATAGAGAGTAAACAGAGCTGGTTCTAAAATAGATCCTTGCAGTAGCTAACAGCTAATAAAACATTTTACGTTTCAAACAACTAGTGAGAAAGGGATAAAAATATGTCCATAGTATCATTCACCAAGAGGATCAACAGGACCAGAATAGCGGGAATACTACTTCTACAACTTTGAAGTGGAGTTATTCAAAACTACAGAATAACGAGAGTTAAATATAAATTCAATGAAATAGATCATAGTATTACTCACTAAGAGGACCAAGAGGATCAAAACAGAGGGCCTAGGGCCTCTAAAACTCCAAAGTGAAGTTGTTTAGAACTACTAATGAAGAAGATGTGGAAATAAATCCAATGGAATCGATCATAGTTCCATTCACCAAGAGGACTGTAACAGAGGACTTAGGACCTCTGAAATTTCGAAATGAAGTTGTTTTTCACTACTAATGAAGAAGAGGTGAAAATGAACTCAATTAAATCGATCATAGTATCATTCACCAAGAGAATCAAAACCGAGGGTCTAGGACCTCTTAAACTTCACAATGGACTTGTTCTGAACTACTGATGAAGAAGAGGTGGAAATTAACCTGATGAAATCGAAAACTTTGAGGTGAAGAGATGAATCTATCGAGGAAGTCAAATATCAACATATGCAGATGTTGTTATAGAGATAGTTGAAGAAAGTTGGAGGTAGGACTGATCAGATGCACCCATGAAAGAACATGGGGTTTAACCTAACCTAACCTAATCTAACCTAACCTAACCTAACCATATATAATGTTTTGGTTCCATTCCATATGGGATTTTACAAAACAGGTATTTTGGAAACGAAAACTGAAATTTACTATGCGGAAAGAAATCTTTGTTTCAGTTACTCACTCGGTCAGTTCACATCAGTCTTCCAGGTTGAAGTATATGCACCCTTGCAATGCCCAAAAATCATTAATTTGAGGCTTCGACAAAATAAGGGTATCGATATTTTTACAGAAATCAGACTCACTTGAGGCACTGACGAACCCAAAAGTAACATTGAGACTAGTCTGGAAATACTATGAAGAACTGAGGCAATTGGTGGGCAGAAATAGATTGATTTTATACTGGATGTGAGGAAACGAAAAAGATCATCGTGTAAGACACGGATCATCAACTTCATATATAGGGCTACAGGGGTACCAAAGTATTTGCTGAGGAACCAGACTGAAAAGTGAGTCCAAAAGAAACATAGAGAGTACTGCAAAAATTTTTGTATATCTGGGAGCATACACGGGAAAACTAAGAAACTTTCATGGAGCGATCTTCCAAGAGGGAATTGAAGAACTGCCTTCATTCCTTGAATAGAATTATACGACGAAGACCTTAGCAGCAAGTATTGCAACAAAGAAACAGAGACTGCTCCTCATCTTTTATGCGAATGTGGTACCCTAGATCAGAGGAAGCAAACAATTCATGGATAATCCAAATACTATCCAGAAGAATATTACATAATACTCGTACAGCAAATAAGCTGTACAAATTAGTTCAGGAAATAAGATTGTGATACTGTTCGTAAAGAAAATGAAGAGGAAGAAACGCAATAAAAGCTGCAGTGTTTTTTGGAAACTTGAGAGATATAAACTAGTGGAAAGACAAAGCATTTGAATAGTTTCCACAGATTTGTATGACCAATTGAATGAACTACTTTTTATATAGAGTATTGGAGTACAAGGCAAGCAATATTTTTTCTTCCATCTGAAAGTCGCTTTTCAATTCATATGTATGCCTCTTCATCTGTATTCCCGTATCAAAGTGATATACCACAATAAATATCTGTAAATAATCTCCACAAATTGTTTAATAATCCACAATGAATAGGAAGACAGAAATGTGTTTCTGAGAAGTTATGTTGGTGAAATGCTATGGCTAATAACGGCCTGACCTTTTTGACTGAAAAATGATGTACTCACCTTTCTAAGAATAACATATTCATATGGACCCACCCTGAACTGTGCCACTGGAAAGAGGTTAGGGTGGGATAATAAAGATTTCTCAGCTTTTGTGAGAAGGAAAGCTCCTGATGAAATAGTTAACCTCAACATTTCCTCTGAAGCAGGTCCATTGACAGCAAACAGTTGAGGATATGCTGGATGAAGAATAATGCGGCTCACTTCTTCTACTGTTGAGAAATATACCTGAAATATTCATGAAATTATTGTATTGTACTGTTGTATCCAAAATTAGTATATGATTCGCAACATCCCACTTCAACTGAAAACAAATATGATATAAAATTTTAGCATAAATTGAATATCTACCATCGATACCAAGACAAGAACACTCAGTCATAGATTTACTAGAATTCAGACTCTACAATAGTGAATGAGTAATTCTTGGAAGAAAAATGAAAAACTAATGCCCAAGCAACATTTCTTTCAGTTGTTGGACGTAGACAGACCAGTCTGTCGTTGGTGCTAATGGATATTTGCAGTATTTAGTAGTGAAAATGAAAAGATTTTCATGCAATAACGTTTATGATTTTTTCTCGAAATAGATGGATATGAAGGAATTTAAAATTATTTTCCGCTGCACCGGTTTAACGGGAGATGACCGGTTGGCGGGAGTTGGACGTTTTCCGCTTGATTATGGGTTTCCATATCTTGCGTATCTGTACGCTAGCTTGGTTGAATTTGTTGTTGGACAACGAATATGAAGTTCCTTTGAATTTCCTCCTAAACCAGTGTTCCTCTCTCTGGATGATCTCAGCTTGGGACCATTTGATGT
Source organism: Leptinotarsa undecemlineata (assembly GCA_015342065.1). Classification (NCBI taxonomy): domain Eukaryota; kingdom Metazoa; phylum Arthropoda; class Insecta; order Coleoptera; family Chrysomelidae; genus Leptinotarsa; species Leptinotarsa undecemlineata. The sequence goes on from WOGP01010039.1 coordinate 6,577, forward strand.
TATGATGATGAGTCTATAAATGCTCTGCTATTCCTGATTTGCAGCTTTCTTGAAACCAGCAGCAGAGACTTGGCTTGAAACCTTTTTTTTAATTGTTCAATATTTTCCTCGTATTTCATTTCATTTCAGGTTTGTTTTGCTCAATATAATTGTTATTCCCAGCTATTCATTTCAATTTTAATTTCAAATACAATGAAATATTAATAAAAAAATGCCTCGTTGATTCGGTGATCTACACGGTTGCAAAAAAAGTTATATACGGAATATGTCTTAGAACAGATTTTTTTGGACTTGTTACGTAAATTAGTATTAATGCTTCTATAGAAGTGTTCTATACAAGTATGGAGCATTAGGAATGTTTACGAGCATATTACACATTTCATAGAAAAATATTTTCAATGTAATAATTCAAGAATATTGTCTTTGACGAGTTGAATGTGTATTAATGTTCAAAAAATGGTAGAAATGGAATTTCCCAACCTTTAACGTTGGAGCCCGATGTTGCCAGGATTTTTTATAGTTTACAGAACAATTTGTTGGCATTTTCCTTTCGTTGGTGTACCTCATCATGTCAGTAGTGAGATTTATATTTTCCTTGAGGAATAGGATCCAAAATGCTCTGTGGATCTTACCAGTATTCTAGTGTGGTTAATTAGCTCACACAGGTTTCTCAAGTTTTGAGAGTTGTTCGTATGGGTGCGACAGCTGATCAACGGAAAAACAAATTTTTAAACATATTTTATCGACCTTCCGAAGGAACTTTCAGATTATGAGGCATTATGCCAGCGAATTATTCTATGTAATACAAAAAATAATCCAAACAGTCTATCATGTTGAACGTTATGAAGTTCTTAACGCAATAACTCTCACTTACTTTGATCTCTTTCGATGCACTGGAAACATTCTTCATAACACTAGATAGAGAGTCATCAGTTTCCAATTCAGTCAAGTATAAATTTCTCTCCTCTTGGCCGATCTCATCTGTTCCCGCCAATTGGATGGCGAAGTCAATGGCCGCTTCAATTTTCTAGGGAAAATATACATAAAATCAGAAGTGAATTCAAAATTATATACATTTCACTCCTCACCTCGAAAGTCCCATTCAAAGGAACACACTCCATTCCATCAAAATATGTGTGATCTTCGGTTTCAAGAGGAGCTGTGATCATGCCGGTCACTTCTATGCCATCGGTGGATATTATTGAAGTCGCATACTCGAAGGTGATTACAGTGTCGGTTGCCTGGATTGGCAGGAAAGGGAGAGAAAGAGCTATCTTTCGAATGAACCTAGGTACCTGGATCTCCTGGTTCCTCTCACCCGTTAGGAACAGTTGTTGCTGCAGCATGGCTTCCAATAGATACGTCCACTTGTTGTTCCATTCGACGTTGCTGACTGTTCCTGAAAATTATATAGTTTTTTTCGAAAATGAACAGCAATACTATTTCTGCAGAACGATTGGTTGTGTAACAGGATCAATTATACCTTTGAAAAAAACAATTGTTTTTTTGCCGTCGTTTCGAATTTGATTGAAACCTTCTTCAGGGCGCGAAAAGTAGTTTCTTCATGTTGATAATACTACTACCATTTGGAAAACCATCTGACATATTAGATATATATAAAAAAAATAAAAAACATTGCAACAACCAAATTTCCGAGACAAAACCAAAAAAAAGACATGAAACAAACGAATGGCTTTATCTGTGATTACTGTGATCTATGTATCACAGATAAAGTCATTAATTTTTTTCATGTCGCTTTGTGTTGGAAATTCAGTTGTTGCAATGTTTTTTATTTTCTTTTTCAATATGTATCCAATATGTTTGATCGTTTTCAAAATAGTAATATCATCAACAGGAAGAAACTACTTTTCGAGTCCTGCGGAAGAATTTGATCAAATTCGAAACATCGGCAAGGAAACGATAGTTTCCTATTCTGTTACTTATCCAACCTTTCTTCTGAAAAATTATTGGATTACTAAACTAGTTGACTTAAGCAATATTATTCTTAGGTCTCAAACAAAACTTCCTGGCGCTTCCTAAAGTCACCTTCGAAAAATCCCACTCGGTTCCGTGTAAGCAGAGCATCGTGAAGAAAGCAGATATATTTCTGAGGAACTCTAAAATTCATCAAGTTAAAAAACCTGCTTTATTTTATATCGTTTTTGAAGTATAGCGTCTTCCAAAAATGACTTCCAAACTTTTGACAATTGATAACGGCCATTTTGTTGAAGCTATATCCATCAAATTAGTTGTCATTCACTCAGTATCTCTTGCCACATCATCATGAAAGGATGTGGCATTCAAAATTACGCGCAAATAATGAAATTGGGTGTTCTGTTCGGGCAACGTACCGCGCTTCACTGATTTCACGGTCGCAATAATTGCAATAATTTGGGAGCGTCCAATGCATCCCGGAAAAGTCAATGCTTGGTGTGGATTTTGGACTAGCGTTGCCATAGATCCATATTATTTTGAGAACGACGTTGGCTAGGACATCACTGTCAACAGCGAGCAGTATAGGTAAATGATAACCAACTTCTTTTGTTCTGAATTGAATGATCTGGACACCAACAAAATGTGGTTTCAACAGGACGACCACATATGGGCTGATGAAATCCCCCACGCTATTGTCGAAACTAACCATCAATAACAGTTTTCTCTTAACGTGTGGCTCAGAGTTATTGGGGATGATTTAATTGGGCCTCATTTTCTACCTCCTCGAGTAAATGGTGAGGCATATGTTCAATTTTTAAGAAAAGTGCATCCAGTACTGCTGGAAGAAGTTCCTTTGAGCGTCAGAAGGGATATGTTTTTCATGCATGATGAGGCTCCCTCCCATTTCAGTTGAGTAGCACTGAACTGAAACATATGCAAAACAGTGGATATGTCGAGGAGGACCACATAACAGGCCCGCTGGATCCCCGGATCTCAATCCTCTCGATTTCTCTTTTTGGGGCCATTCACAACATTTGGTTTATCGTATTCCTGTTCGCGTTGTAGAAGACTTAAGAAACCGCATCATCGATGCGTGCAGGGTAATCAAAGAGACTCCAGGAATATTTGAGCGAATACGTGGCTCAATGCGCCGACGTCTAGACGCATGTGTAATGTCTGAAGGTAGACATATTGAATATTTATTATGATTTCTACATGTTGTGTGTTTTGTTATTGATAAATTAGTTTTGTTTATTACCCTTTAATCGTTTAATGCAGATACTAACTACAAAATAACAACAATAAATGTTTGAATGATAAACAAATAATAAGACAAAAAATTTTCATTGGAAATAAATTTTATGGGTTGCATTTTCCACCCCTTACAACCATGGGGTAAACCAAATAAATTACTGGCTAAGTGTCATTTTGGTAGTACAAAACGTCAGGTTAATTTCAATGTTGTAACTTTTTTAGTGCTTGTGAAAAAATTGTTATATAAATTTTATGTACACACTTTAAGCGGCTGTAGCTTAACAAGGGATTCTCAAATGAAGTTTCTTTATATGATAGATCTTATTTTATTTTCGATGAGGAATCACCTCCTTGAATGTTTTACACTTATTCAGTTACACTTTGTATGTGGCATGTGCACGGGTACATCGAGTGCAACCTAATAAAGAATAATTGGAATAGTTGAATAATGAAAAAATTATATTTTCAAAATGAAAAATGTGCTTTTCGATTGCCTTTAAGTCGAAACAAAGTTCATAGGTTCAGCTAGTTGATAATGAGAATGATATTCACTGTATCTTTTTTAGGAGGACTTTCTTTCAGTTTGTGTCTGAAAGTTACTTCTTTGCCTTATCTGCACATCCATGTATAGAGTTAGTTATTTGCAAATTGATTACTTCCTTCCTTTCTTTGGAAGATTCCCTTATCCTCTTTTTTTGTATCAAGATGG
>WOGP01010041.1:0-10474 GCA_015342065.1 Leptinotarsa undecemlineata
AGTCGGGCGCACTTTCGAGATAAAAGTTGTAGTTTTGAGATTAAAGTCGAAATTTCGAGATAAAAGTCGAAATTTTAAGATTCAAAGTCGTAATTTCCAAAAAACAAATAATAAAAATATGTGGCCCTTCTGCACTTCCGTAAAATTCAGATCAATCGATGTTAATTCAAATTTCCCTCCTAACCTCAATTATATCGGCACAAGTGAAACTAAATGACTTCTGGTACATAATTATTAAAATTTATGTTTTAGGAACGCTGACGTGACTTGTGAACTCGATAATTATGAATTATACCACAAGGTGACGAATACGTATTGAAAATATGATGTCGAATTTATACCATTAGTGTATATAGATAGTGCTCGCGGCTTTGAACTTGAGTATCCTGAGAATCAAGGAACTTCAAAATGGTTAAAAATATAGGGAAAAATGCATCTTCGAAATTGTCTGAAATATATTTGATAGCTTACAATGGTATACAAAGTGTAGGGTGAGTAGTAAATAGACACTGATAAGTGGAATTTGGAACCTCTGATAAGAAATGAATCTATTAAACACACTTGTCTCACCAGAGCAAAATTAATGTTACTCGATACGCGTTTCGCTAACCAAGTTCGCATCATCAGGAGATGACTAAGACTTAAGTCATCTTGGATAGCGAAACGCACGTTAAGAGGTAGCAATTTTGATCTGCTGAGGAAAATGTGTTTTCAGTAGATGTATTAAGTATATCAAGTACATTTTGTATAAGGTAAAACTGATTCATAACTGACAGGTTAATTAGTGAGAAAACAATAGTTGGCAGGAACAGAATAATAATATCACAAAGAGATAATGTAGAGAGATATGTTTATTCATCACTAAAGTTCACACATTCAATAAATATTTTATGAAAGCACCAAAAAATGTAGAATCTATTTCAGTAAGGTAATAAAGAAAATTTCTACTGGACCTCATGAAATTCTTTCACCTTTTAAGTCACATAGCAACATTACAAATTATCTAAAACCACCCAAGTTCACAATAAATGAGATAAAACTTGTGAAAAAGTACAAGCCAGAATCTGGACTATCTTGTTTGCCAAGCTTTCAGAGACTCGCATGCTCGATGGACTTATTCCTTTCATCAAAAGATATCAATTAATATGTGAACAACAACATGTTTTTCAAAAGGACTGATTCACCACAATTGCTCCTGTATTTTTTTCATGATTATACGCTGTTAGAAATAGACAATATCTGTGATTTTAAAAATTATCAAATACTAAAACATGTATTTGGCCACTAACAATATAGTGTGATTTCTAGGTGGACCTATCTTCTGTACCAAGTCGCAACATACTATCTCACCTCACCCAATAAGTCATTATATGAAACAATAAAATGCACAGTGCATATATTCCAAAATGCAGCAGTATTAGAAGTGATACATGCTATCACCAGATTGGTACGTTCAGATCCTATAATTACCACATTCCAAGTAGCTTCTCGAGTGATGGTGGTATGTGGAGTACTAATGGCAACTTCTGCAGCTCGTGAAAGTATGGGTTTAGGATTGTGTCTTTTAGCTTGGTCCATTACTGAAATAATTAGGTATTCCACATATACTTTAACATTGGTTGGAGCTGTTCCATATTTTTTGAAGTGGCTTAGGTGAGTTTTAATTTAATAATAATATTATTATATGATATAATAACATGATTAATGTATTTACACATTAAAATTAGTAACAAAATACAATAAGGTGTGAAGTCTCTATCAGAAATCATTGACTTATGACCCCAAAAACTAAAAAAATTTACAAACAATAGGATTCGAATTTGCTTATCATTGTTATTTTTAATAATTGTGGGGTTTTTTTTTTCTTGTGAAGTTTTGAATAACATGAAAATTTCTAAAATGTTTGTACTTATTAATTATTTAATGGTTTCAACTTTAAATGTTCATCAAGAGAAGAGCTACTTTACAGTATGTAGTACACCATGTTCACATATGCATTCAATCAATTATCAGCAACATTTTTTCAATGAAATATGAGTCATCAGGAAAAAAGGGATTGTTCAATTCCAACTAAACATGATCTGCTAGAAGTGAACACACAATAAATGTTGTGCACATCTCATTGCAGGAAAGTACAAAGTCTGTTCAATCTTCGAAGTAGTTCTAATATACACTTTTTGGTATGACCTTGAGCTTTCTCTGCGATTTGGGTTTTTATCTTCTCAGTCGTCGCAAAACGCCGTCCTTTTATTTTGGGAACAGGAAAAAGTCGCAGGGGGCCAAATCTGGTGAATATGGTGGCTGAGGCATGATTACGGTGTTGTTTTTTGCAAAAAAAATCACGAACAAGCATCACAAGTGAGCAGGTGCATTATTATCATGCAAAAGCCATAAATTGTTTTTCCACAATACCGGACTTTTTCCTTGTATTGCTTCTCGCAAGTGGTGCATAACTTCAAGATAATACTCCTTATTGACAGTATTACCATGTGGCAAGAACTCATGATGCACTATGCCAAGGTAGTCGAAGGAAACAGTGAACAGAACCTTGACATTTCATCGAACTTGGGCTTTTTTTGGTCTTGGCTGTCCTGGGTTCTTCCATTGGGACAATTGGACTTTGGTCTTGATGTCATAATTGTTCGTCACCAGTTTCATTATAGGAGTTACAAGTCATTTTGAAGTCAAATATAACAACCAAATCTTTTTTCTCAATAGTATTATTACCTCTGACTGTATGGGTAATATTCATTATTAGTGACCTAGATGAAATAACAGTATTTTAATACTTTATAAATATATTGAATTTGATACATAGATCTTACATCCTTGAGCACCCCTGATCATTAATGCCAAGTCAGTGTAATACTTGGTATTAGAAAACCAAAAAATAGGATTTAAAAAATTTTCAAATCATAATCAAATCAAGACTCATAAAATTTGTTCACTCATATGTGTACCAAATTCAGTGCCAATAAAAACACCCAAACTCAAGTAGAATAGTCTGTAGGGGCACCGATATAAATGATTCCATTCAAAATAACCAGAAGACAATTCAGCCCTATTACAATGTCGTTGAGAAGACAGTAAATTGAAAATACATAAAAACGATGAACTCGTTTGCTAGACAGGTTAGGATAGGTTTAGGGAATCAGTAGTCGTTTGCCGGCGGATGAAGTAGTCCTGGAGTTGCAAGAGGGTCCACTAGACTGGTTAGGTACCTTCAGGTTTCAGCAATAGAGCTTTTAAAAGTGATGGCAGTTGATTGACAGCGACGCTACTAGGAACTAACGAAGATACGTACAAAACGAAGTACTGAACAGCAGGTATTAGTGGGAGTGACAGGAGTTCTGTTATATATTCACTTATTATAAGCGTGAGAAGGAAGGTATTTGCCTTTTTCTCTGAATGTAGTTTGCAGCAAGGTGTATATGTGGCAAGGCAGAAATTATAAATAATAATTTGGAACAGAGTAGGTTAACACTCTATCATTTATGGGAATCAGTTTTTATTATTTGAATAGACGAATTGGGAGTATTTTTATCTTTTTTCAGCTACCCATTCATGTGACATAATTCCAGTCATTTTATATATTCAAATATTTTGTGCTTCTTATACCGGTTTCCTATATTTTTTGTATTTTATCAATTTTTGTTTTTTTCTTTCGATGCATTATTTTAAATCTCAGTCTTTAATTTCTTTTCTACAAAGAAAAATCATCATCAGAATTTTCATTAATATTTCAATGCAGTAAATAACTGTATACTATTTTTCTCAATTCCAATTTCCCTTCAGAAGATATAGTTTTTTAAGTTTGATACAAATCAATTAAATTAATGATTCAATGAGAGATTGAACTTTGTTTGATAATAATTTTTGCATTGACTTCTCTTTTAATACATTCAATAAGAAATAACTACTTTGTCTGTAGGTTTTTCTTTCTCAGTCGCAAACTTGACATGAATCATAAATATAATAAATTAAAATTTCCAGGTATACAACATTCATTGGCTTATATCCACTTGGAATTACTGGTGAATTATTGTGTCTGTATGCGGCACAGAAAGAAGTTGGTGCAGGAAATCTCTACTCAATTTTGATGCCAAATAAGTACAACTTTATATTTAACTATCAGCATTTTCTAGTATTCATCATGCTTCTCTACATTCCACGTAAGTAATTAGCTTCTGCAAATATTTTCTAAGAAAAATTTCTGTAGTAAGTAAATATACTTGTTCAAAGAATATAAATTTTCATTGATAATTGTGTTGAAGCTATTTTTTGGTATCTGCAGATTTTTATACCTGATGGTATGTCATTTCGTCTACAACTGCGATATACATCAAAGGTGAGGCAAGGGGCACAATACTTCTAGTTTCATTTGCAGAGGATACAACATTTTTTGGATCTTTGGTTTCATTTCATCATTGGTGGGCGTGGGTTTCGGTCTTAGTGATGGGATCAATTGATCTAATTCGTGTATTATTGAGTGTAGGTAGACAGATTTGATTTATGTAAATTTTTTTTTCAGAGAGGACAGACAATTTCAATACATTTAATTTTCTCTCAGTTCTTGAAATGTTCAAATATGCTCGTCTTGAAAAATTTCCTCCATTGAAACTGAAGGTTTAATGCTGCTCACAATAGGTAGTGATCTTTTACCTGGCATGAGTGGACTGCCAAATGTTGAAAGCCGGACCCGTTTCGCAGCTAGGCAGGCACAGATTCGAGTATCTAGCAGGACCTGAAGTCCCTTGTGAAGAATAATTCACTTCAACATTAACTGACCAGGGTACATTTTTCTCAATCTAGTGTGGATTTGGGAGTCTTACAACTACCTTTGTCATGTAGGTAAGCAACACAGGTGTTGCTTGGGAAGTAGGTCTCCTGTGACACATTTCAGGAAGATGCTGTCTCAACCGGAAGATGCTCTCCTGATCCTCTCAGATAACCTCTAGTCATTCAGGCTGGATAATGCAAGAACTTTCCCATACGAGGGCAGTAAGTGATAAAGCCTTAGTATCGGCCATGCAGAGCTGTTTGGTCTTGCTCACCTTCACAGGAGGAGTTTGTTACTCCTTATGATTGATGCTTGAAATATATTTTGTTCTTGACCTGATGTTCCAGTTGGGGTTCCATCTCCTCTGTACTCAAGTTTGGATTTTTTGGTTACTTGTTAGTTAATTAAGGGTCAATCATGGCACAGCCCTGCACCACCCTAACAAGGCTCTATATGACAAGGTTTCCGGGATCTTGAAGGTTCTGTTGGCTGAGAGTCCTATATCCTTTTTGCACGGGTGACACGTCATCCAGCAAGGGTATATTCTGTTGCTCTCCCGCGCTGCAGGGCCAAAGTAGAAATGATAATTACATACTTATTTGATGAGGTGGTATTAAAAAAATTGTGTACATCATTCTCCGAGATTTTATTAATCATGATAAATTGGAGGCCAAACTGCAGTTTTTATTGATACTTTATGTAAATATAAAAAAACACTGTACAATTATATTATCTTTTGTATTTATTATGAGTACCTTATTTCATTCAACTTTTTTTAGTGTTTCCAAAACTGTATCTCCACATGTTTGCTCAACGGAAGAAAGTTTTAGCAAGTCCTAGAAAAGAAAAATGATGCATCATACAAATTCTAGATAGTTATGGAAGAAGAGCGTGGAAGTGTGCATACACCATTTTTTTACTATTATTTTGTTATTGATATGATTTGTTAATTTTTCAATTACACTTATGAAATCTTTGTCATTTTAATTACCAAATTTAAATCAATTCTTCAATGTTCTCTGGATTTTCCTAGAATATCTGCTCTTCGATTCTAGCAAGGCTTTTTCCAATTCATTGGCAATATGCATTAAATTATTTGGATCTGATTGTAACAACATTTTTTCCTTTTTGCTTCCACTTTTATCGTCTCTCTCAGTTTTCAGTTCAAGTTCCATAGCTACTATAGGTATTGCTTGTTGTAGAAGAGCTCTTGATGAAACCTGCAGTAGCAAGGAAGTAATTAGTGAAATGGGGTGAGAGTAGGCATACTGTTCATTTTCCATTTTGTATGTGAAAGTTTTGGGAATCTTTCAAAACAGCCTTAGAAATGGAAAAAAGTTGTGCTGATGGAAATTTTTTCATTTTACTATTACAAGAGCAAGAAAATGTCTTCATTATCTTGTATATATGTGAAATGGTAGTAGTGCAAAAATGAAAGGGGATGTGGCTAGGGTACAAAAATTAATTATGGTTTTAAAGATTTGTTTCATAAGTTTTCTGTTGAAAATGTACTTCAAGGCAAGGCATAAAAACATGACCAGATATTTTTCTAGTTGAAGATTATTCTGCTAGGTGACTCGGAGGGTTATTAGCGGTGCCTTCTCAGAACAGGAAGCAATGTTCACAGTAACTGATGCCATTGACATCGAAAAAAGAGAGTATTTCACTTGACAGAAAAGACAATATTTGTTGTTTCATGGTTGGTTACATTCTAATAATAAATGTAAAAATTTCAATTCTAGTGCCAATTTTCATTTGTAGAGTACAAGGTAACTTACTGCTTTGTTAAATGTTGACATAAATAGATTATCCTCTGGTGTGAACACTTGAACTCCTTCCCCATGTAATATTTTTTGCAAAAAACTCTCGACCTACAGCACTCTTCATTTAGAAATAATAAAGATATTCAATTTCATTCACAGATGAGCTGAATACAACTCACATGGCACATCAATTTTCAATTATCTTTACATTTGACAATAAATTGAGATTAGATGAAAGATTTTGTTACATTATGGTCCCAGAAATTAAAGTTCTGAGGAAGATACATGTAGTAGATTTGAATTTCACCAATTATCAACATGTATACAAAGTTGGGTCAATTTTATTTCTCACATCAAGAGTTTTTGATAAAATCAAATCAGTTAAAACACTATGGTTTCTATGCATCATTGGTATTCATAACAATTGACAGCTCACCAATAAGTTCAAAAGCAAGTGTAGAATATTATTTTTAAAAAAATCACATTTTTCAGGTGAAATATGCTCTATTGATCTTTCATCTTTGAAGAGGTCAGTTAACATATAAGTTAAAAAAAAATTAAATTCTGTTAGCACAGGCATCGAAAATTTCATTGAAATTGGAAAATCAACCAATTCCATATTTTGCATGAAAAGGTACCTGTGCCTCAAATCGCCATTTAAGATTTTCATAATGTGGTTCGCATACTGGTACACTCAGCAGTTCTTGAATTTCTTCCTGTTTCGATTCGTACAGTTGACTCAAAATAGATTGCTGTTCATGGGAAAATCCTAAGGTTAAAATTGAATCACGGAAGTCTGCCTCACTCAGCTGAAAATTATCTGATTACTCAAGGTGTATGAACAAAAATCTGAACTCACCTTATGCTTGCAGCTAAGTTGCAAGAGATTGACTAATCCATAGACACAATTCTTTATTGTTTCAATTTCAACTTCTAATTTCTGAGCAGCTATGGTGTACCTTTTGTTGTTTGGTCCATTGTGAATGAAGTCGATGGCAAGTTTGCAAAAATCTATTAGTACTAAAAATCTTTGTATATACAATATATTCGCCTGAAAAATGAATTAAATACCTTGAAGAGGTTGAAGAGTTAATATCTTCAAATGATCTTTGTGATCGTTTCTCAAAGAAATTAACATTTTTAAATTTTAGTTTGAGGTTATCTTCATTTATGATGACGTTTGAAGGTTCACTCGTCGAACGGATAGCCTAATTTTGATTCTTGAAGAAACCTCTTATGTCCATGTGACGTCACCAGTCAGTACATTAGTTTTTTTATCTTGAATACCTCTTTTAGTTACTACATTCAATTTCATTTCAATCAACTGAGTCTTGATAATCGAATGGTAGGAACCCCGAAATCAATTGTTATTTATTTGTAGAAGTCTTGTTAATATTATCAATCTTTCATGTTTTGGATTATCAAAGTTATCCTTGGCCTTTCTGTGCTATGAGTAATAGTGATTATTCTACCGACGCTAGTTGAAAACCAATAAAACAACAATAATTTGAGATTTTTTACAAAAACCAAGTATTTGAGTGAATCTGTTATAAGTCTTAAGTTAAACCAACATATCATATTTTGAATATAACCAACATACATTGGGATTCAAGTAATTCGTCTATATAGTATATTAATTGAGTAAAACGTTTCGTACAAGAAATGAAAAATACGAAAAATTTGGAAATATAATTTTTGTGCGGAAATTTCTGATAAGGCTTTATTCTAGAAATCCGACAGCTGGACCAACTTTGAGATCGCATCCGAACGTTTACTTTGAGAAAATAAAATTACACCTGTTTTCTTTCCGGTTCAATGGAAAATGATAAATTCAATGGTTGGGATAGAAATCCGATACTACGACGATATACCGTCAACAATGATGGAATTTGATCACTTCAGAATCGAAACCCCTTTCATTTGTGAAAAAACGAAAGTATTATTGGTCCCTATCATGAATTACAACTGACCGAATAACCTTCTGGGACACCAAGATTGCTATTAAAAGTTCACAGCCATCTCTGAGCTTGAAATAAAACATCATTTCCATCATTTCCTACCAAACAGCCCCACTTCGCAAGACCCGTGACCAACTTCCGAAGTTGAAAGATGCATTTTTAGCCGCAGTGCTCAGGTGCAAAAATAGGTTTATACAACGGAGATTTTGGTTGCAGGTAATATAACAAAGGTACAAAAACAGCTCTTCATATTTCATGTGAATGTGAGGAACTGGATCACAAAAAATTTATGGACAATCCAAATTATGTCCAGAAGAATATGACATATATATCCAGCAAGGGGCTTGTATAAACCAAAATAGACAACAAGGTTGTTGAAATGAGTCTCATGAAAAAGATTGGAGAAGAACGGAATGCGTCAATGAGGCTCATTGCGTTTTTCTCCAATTCCCGACAATTAGGCAAGTCAGTAAAAATGCCAGCATGTTGCAACAAAAAATTTAATTTTCACGTGAACATTAAAGTGCCGCTGGAGAGTGATTTTGCTTGCGTTTACTTTCTGTAGGGTGTTATCGACAGATTTGTACGGAAATTATACAAGTACCTATGAGTCGTTACAGACATCATAGTTTTGTAATTTGCTTTCTGGCAAGAAAACTGCATAACCTTCCCCTTTTTTTCTGATGTTAATAATTACAAACAATTGAAAATATTTTTGAAATGCAACACATAGACCAGGGCTGAAGCCTTCAGAAGTGGGAAGAAGTGAAAAAAATAATAGTAGTATAATTATAATAATAGCGAAAAGAGAAATGAAAAATTTCTATGTTTTTTATCACTTTTAATTGTAACTAACATTACTGCACTTTCGTCCTATATGGACATTTTCAAACTTACACAATAAACTAACAATGATTCATTACATTCGCCAATATATACCATACAGGTACTTGATTGAGTACCTGAAATTATCGTTCACAATGCGGCTGTGCCGGCAAGAAACATAGAAATTTTCATTTCTCTTTTTATTATGATCTCCTACCTCATAGTAACGGCTACATCCATGAATTTATTGAAAGAAGCAAGTATAGCTAGACAAGCCACATACTACTTTAAACTAAAAATGAAGTACCACCAAACCTCGCAGAATTTATGGTTCAACCAAGAATGCCTGAGAAGAAAAATTACCTCGAAATACATTAACATCAGGACCAGAACAAAAATACCAGCAACGGAGAAGGCGACAATGAAGGCACGAGTGATCTGGCTAAAAGAAGAGTGCAGGACACTGTTCTCAAAAAGGAATATCATACAACATTATTTGAAGGTATTACACTCGGAACTGGCTTATAAACTTCACCAGATAGAATTTGACATTTTTTATGACCAAGTTAGGTCTACAATTAATGATTTTATATACCGGAAGTATCAAATTCAACTCAAGAAACTAACACAGAAACAACAACTTATCATACACAGCGAATCAGTAGAACCAGATATCCAGTTCAGCGAAAAAATCATTAACGTGACCAAAGTAGAATACAACAAAGAGGAAATTTCAACAATGTCCAAGGGGCCGAAATATACACCAGCAATAATTAATAAAAATAATTTGGATAAGTTGATAACAGATACAGCTATTGCATTGTAACAGACAGATATTAGAGATATAGGGGCATACAAGATAAATGAAGTAATTAGGAACCATCCATTCTCTTTATCAAACAGTAGAGAAACCGACATAATAAAAACTATACAACAAAAAATAACTCGTTCGATTGATGACTTATTTATTTTGTAGAAATTCATGTTGAATATTGAATAAAGAAAATACTTTTATCTAGTTTCTACTGTGTTTATTTATTAGTTACTTGAAAATGGCATAATAACCCGAAACCGGTCGTAACGAATAAATAAACACAGTAGAAACTAGATAAAAGTATTTTCTTTATTCTATATTCAACAAAAAATAA
>WOGP01010042.1:0-10472 GCA_015342065.1 Leptinotarsa undecemlineata
GAGAGTTCAAGATTATCAGCATTTATAAAAGTTCATGTTTGGTAAAAAAATATCGAAATTAATTTATATCTTCTAAACGGTAATAGATAGGTATAGGGAAATAATATATGAATTGGTTGACAAAGTTATAATGAATCATAATATAATATTATATACGGGGTGTTCCATTTGAAAAATCAAAGAAGCCGCTACTTTATAGTAGAAGCGACAACGCGGCTTCGTCTAAAATATTTCAGGCGTGTAGGTCATATTGATTTATGCATACTGTGAAATTTTCAGGTTGATCCGTTGAATAGTTTGCCAGAAACGGTTAATTAACGCTCATCATGAAAAGCCCTGTATATCGTTCATAAGTGCCTTCTAGACAGTTTATTAAGTACTATCCTCTGCACTGTGTACAAAACACCCTTAAAATAATACATACATTCATGATTATCAGATAAATAAATAATATTAAAAATTCCCGACTCAGATCAATTTTTCATTTATTTACGCCATTAAGAAGTTACTTTAAGAACAAGGTATTCTTCAATGACTGTTAGACATCAGGCCTCTCCATAGAGACTTCTGATTTTAAAAATTCCAATGAGCTAAGATCAGGTGATCTATTGGGACATTCCATTGTTCCCATTTTCATATCCACCGGCCTGGATAGATTCTGTTTACAAACTCGGGCACAGTTGTGATGAAATGTGGCGGTACACCATACATTTGAAACCAGATTCAGCAATTTAAAGCATTAATTATTTAAATATTAGTAATATGTTTGTATAAACAGGTGTTTTGGCCTGTTGAAATGAAACATTTCTGAACAAAATATTTCGATAAAACTTTCATCATTTTGTTCTTTGGTCAGAGTTGTCTTCAGCCATTTCATGGACGAAATATACTTTAAAATTCAATTTAATTTTTTATTTATTCATTTTACGCTTGAGAAAGTATAGCGAAACATGTGTTGCAAATGTTGTAAAACCTTTTATAGTGAAAATTATACAATAATCTGTATTAATGAATTTTAATATGGATTTTCATCAAGTATCAGCCAGTTCTATTCAATTATCAAGGAATATAGACTTAATACAATTGATATATGACGTATATTGATATAGACGGATGATACTTCAACTGAATGAAGTAAGGGCACAGGTCAATGAGAACATTTTTTGAACTCTTATCAAATTTTTGTTTTGAGGGATCTCTACTTTTGCAGTAGCCCATTTTAAAAAATCGAACCACGTACAGTGGGTTAAATTGAAGATAATCTGTAAAACTCTAAAGGAAACTGTCCAGTATTGTATTAGGTTATTTCAAAAGTTTCATCCTTTCTAATGTCATGTGTTTCTGTAGTTCTATATTTCAATAAATATTTATTCTACTGTGTCAATATTACAGTGGATCTATTACCTTACTCTATATATAGAATATTTGGCAGAATAGATATTCTTATGAAGGAAACCTGCAAAGAGAATAAGACACAAATGTTTTCTTAAACCACCTTATTTATTTCAATATTTAAATTCATACAAATGCTTTTAATATTTTAACCCAAGCAAATAATTGTCTTCAAGTTCCTAGATTGCTTCAATCAGTTGTACCTGACACTATTATCTTTAATTTTGGTTACTGTGCTCTTAGATGTAAGTTTAATATGATTGTCATTCCTGAAAATAAAGCTATATTCTAATCTATATAGAGAAATTTTGTACTCTATATGTTTGGCCGAAACAGCCCGAAAAATTATCCAGGAATTGAGGATCCTGGAGGAAACTGTGACCCATCACAAACGGTGCGTGGGATGGCGTAAGAACTGGGCGTCACATCCCATGCAGTTTTTGATGGTTTAAAACGTATTAGAAAGTTTGAGTAGTCGGCAGAAATTGTCACATTTTGGGGACTGTTCTTTGCTTTTGCGCAAAACAGAATGATCCCTTTTTGGAACGGATCGTCAAGTTTGATGAAAAGTGGATCCTTTACGATAACAGAAGACGTTCAGGACAGTGGTTGGACACCGATGAGCCACTCAGGCACTTCCCGAAGGCGAAAACCCGCTAAAAAGACTGTGGTTACTGTATGGCATTCAGCAGCTGGTGTGATCCACTATTCATGGAGAAACATATGGAAATCACAAACTTCATGTATATTCTTAAGCAGTTCTAAAATGTTGACCACTAACTATTGAAATCTTCAAATTTTGAAAATGATTAACGATGGTGTTTTTTGTTCTACATGAAATTCAAAACTGCAATATTCAATGTTTGAACTATAAAATTGAGTAAATGACTGCATATCTAATCAGAACCATGGTTGTTGACGTATTGATTGAACATACTTTATTAAAAATTATTTTGTGAATATCTGATTCAGCGATTTGATTCTTCAATACTTTAATCATCTACTTTTGATGCAATGTTATTTTAGTGTTTTTCTTCCCACTGAGTTCATGTGTAATCTGCCGAGTACCTTTACTTTTATTTGAGGAAGTTTAGATTTTATTATAATAAAATTGACTTCCGATACTATGTGAGAGTTTTCAAATAAGATTCTCCTTGAGATTATTTTTATAACAGTTTAACAAACAGCGACATGTGTTTCACTATACAACTGCTTCTTCAGAGATGTTCACTAGTACTGAACATGTCTTGAGAACGTTGATGAGTTTTCGTGTAGTAACGGGCATTTTCATTACATTTTGTAAGAGTTTTTCGTGTTACTTTTCAGTAATCTTATATCTTATCTTATAATCAGTATAAGTATCTTATATATTCAGTAATCTTATCTTATAAAGTATTGGAAATTGTTTTTCAGATTTTGTAATAAGAATGAAGAGAAACACGTTAACTCAATTATTAATATATTAACTTCTTCACATTCAAAATCCGAATCAGTTTCACAATGAAATGAAAAAAGTAGATGAACTTTGTAACAATAAAAATTGAAAAAAAGTCGAAGTGCTAAAACGAATCATTCTTCAGTTTGGCCACTATATCAAGTGCTGTCTCTGGCAGATTGACAAAAAGAATTATACATATTACATCGATTACATGTGTTTTAGAGGAGAATGAACAATACAGGGTTTGATAAATTGATGGATGTAGCCGTTACTGTGTGGTATGAAATCATAATGAAGAAAAGATAATTGAAACTTTCTATGTTTTTTGCCACTTTTTGAAAGTGGTAAAAAACGTAGAAAGTTTCAATTCTCTTTTCTTCATAGTACATGGTTTCCTAATGACCCCCCCCCTCCCATGCAATAGTACAATAATGATATTAATACGGATAGGAAGTTTCTGAACACAGTGTAATGAACCTTTTTCCTGAAGTACGAAAAATCACTCACTAGCAACGCTAATAGTAGTGACAAACACTGCCTAATCCTCATATAAACATATGGTAAAGTACAATTAAAAAATAATTTTTTTAACAGAAGAAAATGTTCCTGGAGCAAAACTAAAATTTGCAACTGTAAAGGATAACAATGTTGTAACATCAAAACGTTGGCTTGCATGCCGTAATTTGAAAGTTACTGGAAAAAAGTGAATTAATAGACAGGTTAATATACCTACAGACCCTAGTAAAAAAGTTGCGGAAGATTCAAATTGTAATAAAAGAAATTTAAAACAATTATGAATTTCAGATTTATTTCCGAGAGAAATATGAATCAAATATAGATGGTAATTTAATTAAATATAATAAATAAATATAATTTAATAAACCATTGAGGTTATATCTCATTCTAATCAATGATAATTAACTATGAAAAATTTACTATTCATTTCATGTTTAGAGCATACATATGAATATTTATTTATTTATTGCACTGTAACATCCACTCTCCTCAAAGCATGTATCCATTTCTTACATCTAACCTCATTAATATGAAGTTTTATAAATGGTATAACAAACATGTTTTCTTCCGGATATCGATTATCCGACGTACAATTCGCTAAACAGCAATGCTTTGTTGGCATTATACTATACTAGCACAAAATAATAATTTTTTATGTCAGATTTATATTTTTAATGATAAATTAATATTACGTAAATAACACTGTTTTACATGTGAATATGTTACGTTTGTTCCTACTACTAGTGCTGCCTCTTGTGACATGTTCGCTGTACTATTCTCAGGAAAAAGACTCATTGAAATCAATTCAACTTATCACCTTTGAGTATGCATATTACTGTAGATTCAAGTATGTCTAGCTCTAAAGTGATTTGGTATGATGATGACGAAGGACATGAACTGCTATTAACATGTAACTTGCAAACTACTTGAATTTTTATATAATCAGTACTGCATTGTGGAACATGGAGTTTTTATTTTTAGGACAAAGCTGTGATGAGCTGTCCAAAGGACAGTTTGGACGAAAATCAATTGAATGATGATTTATTTTCACTGATGACTTTCAAGGAGTTCAATGAAACCTCTTTAAAGAACAAGGTGAGAGATTTTTGGTCTGGTTCTTTGTGAAATCTATATTGATTTTTTTACGTGAGAACTGGTGAATATATTCTGAAATATAAAAATTATTAAAACCGATTTACTGTCAGGCTTTCACACGAAGAAGCATACAAATTGTTTCAACTCGGTGTTAAATGCACAATATTCATTGTTCGTATGTCCAGATCAACAAAACTGGAAATATTCGAATACCTTTATAGCCGCTTCCGGAGTCACAGGAAATTTTTCGTTTTTGTAGCCCCGAATATCTTGAATGAAAAGTAATATAATTCTATAGAAAACATCTCATGATCAGAAATATCATTGACGATGTTTCAAATGCAGTTACTGCTGTTTATGGAGGGGTAATTCGCCCTTATTTGAAATTCCGATTTCAAATTCAACACCAACGTCGAAAAATTACATATTGACATACTGGAAAAAGTAAAAAAAAGGTAACTAAACGGATGATATTCTAACAACATTGTCAGGTTTTTTTTTTATTTTTATACAAAATTTTATTCACTGAAGTGCTTACTTCCATGATCTGTTGGTTACGTTATAAAAAAAAGTTTAATCAATTTTTGTCGCAGTATTATTGCAACTTTACTGTGTCACTCATCATAGACAAAATATTACTGTGACACATTAATTAAACACATTAATTAAAATATTTATATACATTTTTTCTTGTGGATTTTTCAATTATTTGCAGTTGAATTCGGGGCTACTGAAAATAAAAAATGTAAATATCAATTTTATCAACAATTTAATATATTTCAATTCATCATTTCTATTTCCAAACCCAACACTCTGGCTAAGAAGACTCGTCTACCTCAAAAGTTGAAGCCATTCCTCAAACTAAAACTTACAAATACAGAAGTAGAGGTAGGTAGGTATATGATATTTTCAATATGCCATGAAATTTGCATTGCAGCAAAGTCCTCACATCAATCTGTGGGCACCAATGTTAGCAATCATGACGCCCCTTCCTGCTACTGTAAACTAAAAAATCTCTAAACTGTTGATGACTGACTACGCAAGTGAAATAATGAATAACCACCATATTTAAATTGATAACATTCTAGGAGTAGCAGTGAGCAAATGATGGTGCAATATAGGAATGATAATATATTATACAGTGCGGACACTTTTGAATGGGACAAGATATCAAGGTCGGACAAATTTTCATAAAAAAAGCATCATATTTAGTACCTTTCAATAAGAAAAAAAAAGGTGTCGTAACTTGCCGCCCAGAAGGTACTATCTACTTTTTCCCTCAAATAAAAAGAGAATTTTATGTTACCTCTGTAACGTTGTTTTTTTTTTTATTCAGTTAGCTCAGTTGGAGGTTGTACGAACTGAAACTATATTCTTGAGAACTATTTAGAGGAATCAGAGATCACATCTATAAAAAACAAATGTGGTATTCACTAAGAGAATCAAAAATGCTTCCTGACAAATCTCGCATTTTACTTGAACAACTAAAGAATCCAAACAAGATCAGTGCATTTCACATTGACTCTTTACAGATCGATGAACCACCTGAAGAACTTTTGAATTTCTTTAAAACCAATCTAAGAAGGAAAAGTTAATGATTTGTTCGTCTACACAATGTTATGTAACACCAGAACAGTTGCTTGAGGGTGTGATGGGATGAAAGTTAGATTGATCAAAGTCATACCTAAGAAGTCTAGGCCTACTGAATATAATGACTTGCGAACAGTAAGCATTTTATCAACATTGTCTAAAGTATTGGAGAGAGCTATCGAAGTGCAGAAAAAATTTTATTGCTGCTTACAGTTCAATATGGATTTCGAAAGGGCTATAGTTGAACAGCCGCCCTCTTGCATGTCGCTGATGATAGTTTCAGACTTACTTATCAAGAATTTTGCACTGTATTAACTCTTCTGGACTTCAGTCGTACACCGACTGTTATTGAACATCTTGCACTTTATTGGGCTCTCTGAGGTAACTCGGTAATTTTTCAAAATCTACTTGACAGTAATAAAACAAAAAGTATTTATAGATAATAACCAATCTCAGTATAAGGATCTTCTTGCTGGTGTACCCCAGTGTACTATTCTAGGGCCGTTATTATTTAACGTATACACTTCATGTCTCAAAGATTCTCTTGAAAAATGTTAGACTCATCTATGCTGATGACACAAATATATTATAGCTTCCATCTGGAAGACGAAGAAACTGCCTCCATTCTCATCAATACAGACACTGATGCTGGCATTGGTTAATAAAGCTAAACGCCTCGGTATTCTGATACTAACTTAAGATTCAAAAAGTATATCAATGGTTTATTACAATGAGCATATTCTATTTTGATTTTCTGATTGATTCGGCCGTTACTTGATGAAGATCCATAGTAATTTCAAAAACTACACCTCACGATTTAATCTCCACAAACTTTGAAAAATCTCACATGTTTCGCTAAGACATTAGCTTTTTCGAAAGAGCTATAGTTGCACAGCCGCCCTCTTGCGTGTCGCTGATAATACTTTCAGAGTTACTTATCAAGGAAAAAGCTAATGTCTTAGCAAAACATGTTGTGAGATATTTTTCAAATGAAGTTTGTGCAGATCAAATCGTGAGGTGTAGTTTTTGATATTCTATTTTGAAAACGATATACGGAAGTCGAAAAGATCTAACACTGTATGTGAAAGCTATTATTTGTGAGATATTGGTGTGTCATTGTTCAATTATGGTGATTCCCTTTATGGTCCTTGCTCAACAAGCCATCATCAAAACAAAGTTCAAGAGGAACAAAATTCGTGTTGAGGACTGATTTTTAAAATCTATAGACGTCAGAGGATATGACATTAATTACAAGACACCCTATGGTTAAATATGGCTAACAGGAGACATAGATAGTGCGAATCTCTTTCATAGAATTATCACGAATAAAAGTCCGTCTTATCTACACGTAAATATTAATTTTCGTTCCGACATCCACAATTGGAATGTGAGGTTCAAATCACCAGAATATATAATAAACTCCCCCAGAAAATAAAACACTAGAGCATTTCACATTTCAAAAATCACCTAAAGTTATATTTACTTCAAAAACGACTTTAATCAAGTAGTAAGTTTCAAGTCATTCCTTAATTTTTAAGTAACCTCAATCTACTTTATTTTGTTTTTTTTTCTTAACCTTTTATTCTGAAAATTAAACACACTATCTACATGCAAAAATCATTACAGAGACTTTATGAAATATGAGTGGAAGATCAGTTTTTTTAGAGACCCATCTATACAAAAAGTGAACTCCGCCTTTTATTTTCATTTATATTGAATTATTTTCAGATTAAAATATAATAGTATCTAATGAGTGGAAATAATGAAGACGTCAATTATCATTATTATTAAATGGTGAACTCTACTTGCAAGTGTTTTAATGATGTTCCAGAAAAAATGTGGGGGTCGGTAGCCAAGCGTTCGGCGTGGATGCTTTGTTCACTCACTCGAATTGTCTGCCGTGTTGGTCGGTGGTTCAAGCCTCAGTCTGAACGATCGATCTTCACTTGCTATCGTGTTAGGAATCACACGTTAAAAGGTAGGACCTCGTTAATCCTTAGCTCGCACAAGTTTCGACTTCTGAGGGTTGTCGTTCGTAGGGGTGCCACAACTGGTTAACGGAAAAACTGATTTTTTAAGTTGGATTTTTCGGTTCTCAGAACGACGATTGGCTTTTCAAATTAACTTTCACGTGTCCAGCTCTCTAACTGAAGTAACATTAGGTGTGTGTAGCAAACCTCATCGGTTGCCAATATCTGAACTACCGACACCTCTAGCCACCTGGACGGTGATACTATTCAAGAATTTAGCCAAATGTTGCAATACTCTAGCAACACAATTATTTAGGAATCGGTTACATACTCCATTACACCTCGTTTGGTGGTTTTGTTCTTTATTTTGATTTTACGAAATCGAGTCAACCAATAATTATTGGTTAATTATAATTACCAGTGTTATATTCTATACGATAAAAATCGTGATTTCGATAAAAATTTCAATATTGAAGCCAGTTCATCCCAATAAATATTCAAAGTGTTCAACGTTCAGTTGACAGTGATAATGAAGTATGCTCACAAATTAATTTCTTCATGTTGAATTCGTTGTAAGCAGATCTTATCTGGAATCGACTTTGGTTGTGTAACATATACTTTAGATTTCCATTCAGCCAGTCCCGACTAAGCCTATCTTAATGAAAAGATGCACTATATTATAGAAACATAATATCAGTTGAAAACAAATGTTGTTCGATGTGAATTGGTTCATCAATCATACGATTCGATTAATTTTTCTCACAGGTACTATCTGATTCATTCAATGAATAACTCACCACAACAAAATCTAAAATGAAATTTACAATTCTAATGACATGATTTTCAGGCAACGACGGTGACAGAACTGTTTGTCAAAATGTTGGTACAAGTTAAAGGAATTTCTGTCGAGAAGGCCTTGGCAGTTGTGGAAGTTTATCCGTCTCCTGCACTTTTACTGAAGGCCTATTCAGAGAATGAAGATGTCAAACCGGAAAAACTGCTAGAACAGATACAATTCGGGAAATATAAAAAAAAGATAGGACCTGCTTTGAGTAAAATTGTTTCAGATCTTTTCACTTTCGAACGTTTGTAAAAAATAGTTTTTATTTTTTATTTGTATCCTAAACAGCATTTTTTTGTAATGTGGGGCATGTTGCTAATTATTTTTTTTACTCTGTAATTATTTGAATTTTACAATTGTGATATTTTATGTAGTAATTTTTCATTGAATGCAAAGATATAGACAAATGTTCAGAATATAGTACAGTGTACATTAAAAAATTAGGACACTACAATTGTGAGAAAGTATTATTTTTATAACAAAACGATCAACATATCAATTATAAACTAACTACTGTACTCACATAATTTATATCTATGCTCCATATCCATGAAAAATCGACTTTAGTGGAAGTTTCATAATTTTTCAATTATCCTTAGAATAAAATAAATATTGGACCTTGCACGGTTTTTTCCACGTCATTTTACAACAAATTTAGGATTTTTGAGTATTTTTATCCCAATAATTTTTAATTACGTAATTCAAGTGAATAAAATTTAAGTTAGTTGTTGGAATATAATTGGTATTGTTTGTCAACTCAATATCAGAACTGGCTCTTTCATATGTAGTATCCAAATCTTCTACTAACACATTTTATGTTTCTACTAATACATTTTATGTTGAATTCACACTCACTTCACTATCACTGCCTACATTTAAGTATATAAAGGGTGTAACATAAGTACGTTTAAATATTAAGTGATGTATTTAGAGACAATTTTAAGAAAAAAAGTGTATATAAACTTGTCTGGAAATGATTTGTTTCGGATGTTGGAATTACACTTTTTGTTTGTAAAATAACTTTTACCAAGATTAAGTTATTTGTACAACCGGGGTTTTTTTGATGTGGGAAATCATAATCTCGTATTAATTTTCGTGTAACAATAGAGGGCGCTGCGTACTTTGTCATTATTTATTTTAAATTGTCGTAAGTTTTTTGTCAGTAAACTTTTCATAAAGAAACCTAATTACCACACCTTTTCCAAGTAAAAAAGGTACACCTTCTCAACAAAGCTGGAGGTGATCGTTTTCAAGATATTTACAATTTTCTATATCGAGGCATATCAAACAAGAATCATGGACGGAGGTGGTGAAAAGAAAGAAGAAAATCCACGATAGAATCAGTACAGCAACCGAGGATAGCTCCAATGGTACTTTAAATGGAGCAGCGGTACCTAGACGAGCTTGGTTCTATGTGGAAAAAATCAAAAATAAGGAAGTAACACCTGAGATGTGGGAAAATTGGCTCAAAAAAGATAACAAAGACGCCATTTTTACTGTGGAAAAACTCGAAAACAAAGGAAAGATCTTATCCTTCAAGATTGGAACAACCATGAATCTGCTGAGTAAATTCGAAAACTCGAATTACTGGCCACCTGGAGTCATAGTAAGACGTTTCAATTTTTTGAAA
>WOGP01010043.1:0-10471 GCA_015342065.1 Leptinotarsa undecemlineata
CTCCCGAGTCCACTTCACTACTCCAAACGAGTAGAGTAAAATTGGAACGGCAAGCATATTTGTTGCAGCAACTTTGTTCTTCCCCGACAGTTCCGATGACCAGATCTGTCGAAGTTTGTGCTGATACTTGCCGCGGAGAGAGTTTTTCACTGCTGTTACCTCTTGTAAGTGGCGTTGGTCCACCCCGAGGTAAGACGATTATTATTATTATTGTTATTATATAATGTAATTTCAAAACTATAAATTCCTCTCAGTAGAATTATATTCGATTTTTTACAAAAAGAACTCATTAAGAACCTGCTGAACTCAATATCCTTTGGGTAAAAAAATCCATGGAAACAAACCGAAAAAATTTTATATTTTCCAATATTCAATAATGATTCAGGAGCCAAATGCATATGTGATAGCGATATTCTCATCAAAAATAATCTAGAATAACTTTTCCAGTATATTTTCCAATTGAGTAATGCTTAGTAGTCTCCTGAAAATTTACTATGAGGAAAACAAGGGTCCTATTTTTTAATGTGCGATAACTAATTTGAACTTGCCGAATCCGCATGTCGTATATTTCCACGAAAAATGTGGAAAGTTCCCAAAGCAAGGAAGAAAGCAATTGGAGATACAGAGGATTGGAATTAAATTTTTGTTTGTTTTTCAAAAATAACTTCTGCAAAAAATTTGTTTTTTTTTGACGTGAGTAATAATTTTGTATTAATTTTTATGTAACATCTAGAGGGCGCTGCGTACGCTGTCATTATTTCTTTCAAATTACCGTCACTTTTTTTAGACAAAATTTTAGGTACGTTTCATGAAAAACATAATTCACGCACTCTTTTCAAGTAAAAAAGGTACACTTCCTCAACAACGCTGGAGGTGATCGTTTTCGAGATATTTACAATTTTCGATATCGATGCGTATTACTTAGCGCCTAGGGAGCCAAGCAAAGTTGCTGAGAACATTAAAAAAAACTGAGTATGTAGTGGATCTCGTCAAAATAAACAACTTTCTTCTTTAAAATATTCATTGGAAAATCATTCATTTTTGAGATACAAATAACTAAAGTTGTAAAAAAGAATAATCAAAATAAATATGTTTTGAAAACCTTCAACAATTTGTATCTCGAAAACGAATAATTTTTCGATGAACATTACATAGAAAAATTTTGGTTCATTTTGACGAGATCTACCATATACATAATTTTTGTAGTATTCTCAGAAACTTCACTTAGCGCCCTAGAAGCTTAGCAATATGCATCGATATTGAAAATTGTAAATAACTCGAAAACTATTAACTCCATCATTGTTGAGGAGGTGTACCTTTTTTACTTGGAAAATGTGTGGGAATCAGGTTTTTTCATGAAGTACCGAGAGTTTACTGTCAAAAAAGATAGACAATTTTAAGTAAATACTGACAGCGTACGCAGCGCCTTTTAGATGTTACATGAAAATTAATATATAATTTTGATTTCCCCTGTGGAAAAGTTATTTTTGAAAAACGAACAGAAAAATTCAATCTCAACACCCTGTTTCTCCGAAACGAAGTATTTCTGGGTACAAGTTCATATAGACTTTTTTTTAAATTGTCTCAGGAATACGTCATTTGACTTATGTTACACCCTGTATAGAATTAGTTGTTTTGAAAGATAATTTTTTTCTAGTTTATATCTGAAAGTGAAGTTTATTTCGAAAAGAATTGCTTTACTTCTCCCATTGAAAGTTTTTCACATTTTTCTATGAAGATAAAGAAGTAGAAAGCCAAAAATACTTTGAAGCACAAACTGAACTTACGTCAATAATTATTCAGACCGTTTTTCTATTGTTCTCATTAAAGGGTTTCATTATAATAGTAAGAGAGGGCAGCAACATGATATTCATCATACATCACTATTTAACAAGGTTACTCCTCTGTGTCGCAATTGGTAACTTTCATGCTCCTTAATCTAATATATAAAAATGGAAGTTTGTTTGTTGGTTGGTTGGTTGGTAAGTAATAAACTTCTACATCGCTCAACCGATCATGAGGAAACTTGACATGTTTAAGTAACCTTTCATAGAGAAGGTGTTTAGGTTATACATTTTTCTGTAACTCACCACTAGATGGCGCTGTAGAACAATTTTTGAATGTACTGTTCTATAACGCTGCGCACGCCTAAGTTCGTTGATTCTGATTCTGTCAAAACATTGAAACATCAGCGATACAGCAACATAGTACAAGTACTGAAATATTTAAAACACATTGTTCGTTTTATCAGTATTGTATTAGAAAAGAGAATACGTAATACGTGTATGAAAGAGGGAAAAAAGTAAACATGATCAGAGGGAATCAGAATGCAGGTTGAATTTTTCTTTTCATATACGTATACAATCTAGCTCAACAGAATTCATTTTCATTTAGTTTTCTATAGATTAACACATATTTAACACAAACTTGTGATATGCATTGATTCATTATTGATCGGAATCTGTGATTATATCATAATTTACATAGAAAATTATCATTCGATCATTTTTGTCTGAAAAAGTAAATGAACTCATCTTAAACGTCACGTCTTGTACAGTTATCTGATATTCGGTGAATCTATCTAAAATATAAATATTAAGTTCCAAATTAACGGAATACGGATTATATTTGCCATTTGCCAACATATTACATCAATTTTCTCTTGATTTGGTTTCTCCCTAAGATATTTGATATTCAATTAATTACCTAGCAAATTATACCCGATTTTCGCTTACACATTGAAACAAACGCGAATCGAATGAACATTTATATGATATATACGTTACCCAACCCTTTTGATAACATCGCGAATGTTCCGTTTTAATTCAGAATGATTCAATTCTGTTCTATGGAAACAAATTTCCAGAGAGGTTCGTGAAATTGGTTCATACTAAATGAATGAATACCAGGACCTCATCATTACCGGGAACATGCCTGGGAGCCGGAGGCAATCTGAATAAGGCAGGCCAATAATAACCAACAAGCCGTATTTGATTCTCAACCTATGGAAAACTTCGTAATCAGTTCTTTTATCAAATGGATTGTAATTGAAATCTGCTCTGTTAATTAACAATCATGCTATTCTCTTATTATACATTGTGGGACAAAAATATTGCATATTTTATTTCAAGATTCTTTTCATGTTTATTTTTTTTCCTTAACATTTCATTTTCATTGATATATTCTGAAAACCTAAAGTATTTTTCGTAAATTTCCATTCAGTTAGATAAAAGAATGCTTGGATATAGTCGCTATAGCTGAATAAGTAAAATAATGGTACAAATTACAAACTTTGAATAGTATACCTTTGCCACTATTAATGCATAGTGTTTTGTTTATTGTTGTCAGAATGATATTTCGACTAATTGATGTCTTGATTATATAGTTTTTTTAGTGAGATGCCGCATTTGAGAGAATTAGTTTGTGGTAA
Organism: Leptinotarsa undecemlineata; assembly: GCA_015342065.1. NCBI lineage: Eukaryota > Metazoa > Arthropoda > Insecta > Coleoptera > Chrysomelidae > Leptinotarsa > Leptinotarsa undecemlineata. Next base: position 3,431 of record WOGP01010043.1, read on the forward strand.
AATTGTTACTTCAGTCAATGAGGAATGCAGACAATAAGATATTGCGCGAAGATAATGTATCCATCAAAAGACTGTTTCACGTATTGTGAAGCGATAAAATGAGATTGGAGAGTACAAAATGCGGCCTGGTCAAAGACGTTCCTAGGCTTCTCCCACGTCACAAATTTAGACGATTACAATTTGCCACAGCCCATGTTAACTGGAATGAACATTAGTGAGGAAAATATGTTTTCGTAGATGAAACAAGAATACAGTGATGGAAACCAAATGGACGTGGTCGAGTATACAGAAGATCTGGAGAACGTTTCGCAGAATGTAATCTTGTACATAACGTTAGTTTTGGTGGCGGTTCCATTATGTTGTGGGGTCGCATTAGTTGGGACAGTCATATCACGCTTATAGAGGTGAAGTTATGAATGAATTGATCACTGATATATACGTAACATCCTTGAGGAGCATTTTTTACCTTACAGCGGCTTCATTGGTTACGACCATTTCGTGCTAATTTATGATAATGATCGTGCACATGCTGAAAAAATAGTCAACTAGTATCTTGAAATTGTTGGACTTGAGGCAGTAGAGTGGCTACGACTCCAATGCCTCCATTACATAATCAAGGATTGCTGTACAGTAAGAATAGAATCGATTCCCACAAGAAACCATCAAAGACATTTTGAGGAGTATATACAGGAGGATGCAGGTTGTCGTTAGAGGTAGGGGAGGAAATACTAATGTTGCCTTGAAGAAATTTCGTTTTGTCGTCATTCCTGCACGTTTTGATTGAATATTATTACCAAAACTAATCCGTTTCATTACTCCTTCTGCAAGTGTATTATAGAGTTCCAATATCTGGATTATTTGGCAATCAATATACTTTAAATACTTTAGCATATACCATTTAGAAATGAACATTGCATAAAGATTCAGACAAATAGAAATAAACATGAAATCAAAGCTTAAGATGAAATATGCATTTTTTTTTCTGTGAGTGTATATGTTGAATTTTCGAGTGAATATTTTGTACTTCAAAAATCTGATATCTGGGAAAAACTAAAGGTAGATATTGAATAAAAATTTTACTCAATAAATAAAAAGATTACATCATAAATTCATCATTAAATTGCACTCTTCCTTTCTACTGAAATTCAAAATATTTCAATATTATCATTGAATGAAATATCTAGGAGTTATATTCGAAATGGGATACTCACATCACACACAAATATTTAATTCCATATCGTATTATTAGCTAATTGTATAATCAGTACTAAATGCAAAGATTGTATTCATTTCTCAAAACAGTCACTTTTTCATAACAACGAACTATGACAACTGAAAATATCGTATGACGCTTCCGTTACCTCTATTTCTTTGCACTGAAAGGTATTTTTCTACTAAATGCCAATTCAACATCAATGAACAATATTTGGGAGTTTCATCATTAAAATTAATCGCAAAGTCGTCCAAGGTCACACAAGAAACAAATTCCAGTATTTTTTACGATATATTGACGTTGTCTCATGTTAACATTCAAAGTTAATTATTCTAAAATAATGCTCAGTTTTTACTAGTCTATTGATATTGCTATCTTTTTCAATTACACCTCTTCTATCGTGCGGTACAGTTCTCTCAGACCTCGCACTTCGTCACTCTCATGGAAATCAAACTTTTTGAAGCCCTCCAACCGTGTTTCATGCTAAATGTTTTGCATACAACCCTATATCATGATGCTCGTAACGAAACAGTCTAATCAACAAGTTCAAAAACATGAAAAATAGTGATAAAGATCCTAAAAAAATGAGCGATAGCTCATTCGATTCGGAATTACCTCTAGAAAAATGTTTTTGGAGTATTTTGGTGCAGGTGAAAAATTGCAATTGTTATTAACAAAATAAAATTTAAAAAAATATTATTTAGGTTTTCGTTATAACTTAAAAAATATTAATATTTGAGCGAAAGAGGAGGAAATTTCCGATATAAAAGTCCCGACTCTCGAAACTCCATCTCCATTATTTATAATTTTAGTTTGACGTTGAAAATAGGGTTCCGCACGGTTGTTACGGCATGCGCGCGCTGTCGCTAAAGAGAGTTTATCAAAAGAAATATTTTTTTTCATAACATAAAATGTCATTTTGAAAATTTGAAAAACATCTAGTACCTTCTTAACACTTTAATGAATCGAGTCCCGTAGAAAAAAAAGTTTCATCACCATTTTCAAAAAGGTATTCAATTTATTAACTAATAAATTTTTTCCCAATCTCCGTTGGCATATATAATGAGATAAAAGGTATAAATAATTGACCTATAAATTTTAAACTTCGTGGAGCCCTATTGATATATATACTTCATACGATCCTGCGATGAAAGTTCATAAAAATTTATTAATTTTTTAATTATGATTTTTTGTAACTATTACAAAATGAAATATCTAAAAATAGTTGATAATTTTTTTTCAATTGATATTTACCAATGTCTGCTTTCACATCAAACAATGGCAGCTATTGACATCGGCTATGAATTTTTTACGTAATTTGTTTCTATTAAATTGTTATTGTGAAAGGGTGCAGGTCGGGGGACCTTGCAGGCCAGGATGTATCACTATGAGTACCAATCCACTATCCGGGGAAGCGACACAAACAATTTTAGCGTTATGTGCTGAATTACTATCTTGTTCTAACCAGCAGCTGTGAGTAACGGCTTAAGGCAAATTATCTAGAGTGTCTTCCAAATAATTTACTAACAAATGTATGTACCGCTCTTTTGTTAAATTGTTTTGGTAGATACAATGCCCATTTACATTTGTACCAAGAATCTCAACTCACATGTTAAAATCCAAACGATGATGATGTCTGTACACTTCGTGTAGACGTGGATTTTGTTGTGACCAATAATGAACATTGCGCCTAATAAAAATGCCTTCGTTGGTGATCTTAGTTTCATCAGACCAAATTATTTTGAAAGGGAAATGTTCATCGTCTTGGCATTTTCTAGTAAAGGATTCACAAAAGGTTATTCGTCTTGCATCTTCACCTAGTCTGAGTCCATGAAAAATCCTAAATTTATATAGATAGTTGATATTCATTTTTTCTTAAAATAAAGTGAGCGGTGGATTTGGCTACTCCGGTATTATGTTCAATGGTGCGAGTGGATATCCCAGGATTTTAAACAACGGCCTGTAACACATCACGCTGACTTTCTTCATTAGATTCCTTTTGTCGGAGAACCACAGACTTTTTAAATGATTTGTATTCTTTTAAATTAAGAAGTAAACGTCTAAATAGTGGTTTACCATGTTGTCGCCTCTCTGGATACTTGAGTACGCACGTTCAGCACAATCTCTTTGGCACAAAAAGTAACATGACAACATATCAAATTTTTCAATATTCAATAAGCTGCCGTTTTCCATTTTTAACAAAAATTAGGTAGGTAACGAGAAGTTAAAGTAGGAACGGTAATATGTCAAAAATTCTAAGAAACAGCACATTTTTCCAGCGCGTACTATCTAAAATTGAAGAAAAGCAGGTTAAGTAATCACTTTTCATTTTGCGCGAGAAATGGTTAAGAAATCATATTATGTATTACTCTGCTGTATTCACAATGAAAAAGAAAGTCGTATACAGGGTATACTTTAGTTTCGACCCATATAAAAATACAAAGTTGATGATGTTGTCTAAAAGACGAAACGTCGCAGAAATATTCTGCTTACGTTATCATGTAGTCCTTAAAAAGTGACCGTGTAAAAGTGATGTTTGTTTTACATTTTCTTTCAAAACAAAGCTAGGAGAAATTCTCAAATTTCGGTTTTTCTCGGATATCTCCGACACTACTCGGGATAATAAAAGTTTCTAAATGGCATATGAATATAGCACATGAATGCGCTAATTTTCTCTAATTCAATCGACCCCGTATCACTTACCGTTTCCGATATCCCCATGCTATTCATTTTTGTCTTGGCACAATGTAGATGACTAGAATTCCAGTAAAATAGTAAGGAACATCTACAAAAAATGTCGAATTTTTGTTTTCATTGAACAAATAAATTGTCTTCAAATGAGTCCCACACAGAGTTTCAGATGTTCCTCATGCTTTGCGTGCCACTTTTGCTATCAACAGCGAATCTGCCAATGTGAAGAGGTCAATTCGAAAAGACGAATTCCCATCTTCACTCGAGCTCGAACATGGAGGCGCCGCACATTACGAGGATAAATTGGCCAGCAGTAGGCAGTAACAACTTCCTAGAAGTGTTTAAAATGAAATATTTAATAAGCTACGGGTACGTTTATGTTCATTAAGGATAGATCGGACCCGTCACCGACAAAGAAGTCGAAACGGCTGAATTAAAAATCCATTAGCGAGATACATACGCTGTTTCAGATCTAAACTTATTCGCACACAGATCGAAAAACATGATTTTTTAAAAGAATATACAGTGTCATCCCCAAAGTATGCACCATACGGAAAACTTATTCATAAAGGGTTTTTCGACAAAAAGTTTGTGCATACCCTAAAACTAAACATGCACCAACAAAATACATTTTTAAATGGGGGCTACGAAAAAAAATTGCTAAAACGATAAGTAGACAGCATCCTGTATACGAAGGTTTATTTTAAAAGCCTGCAATATTACAAATTACACAACTTTTGTGTTGACCACGGTCAATTTTTTTGAAGAGTAAAATAATTTTCCAAGTTTTTGTTGCAAAGTTATTTTTATTTTTAGTCAACACCAAAAATTACTCGAAATTATTCAGTATTGTAACAAGAACTTATTATTCAATAATATCAAATTACAAAATATCAAAATAAAATGGGTATTTTAAAACAAACTGGAGATTATTTTGAAGAATTATTTTAGACAAGAAAATCTATGAGTTTGTTCCGAAATAACTATTTTATTTTGATATTTTGTGATTTGATATTATTGAATATCTAGTTCTTATTTTAATACATTATAATTCTGAGTAATTTTCGGTATTAACATAAAATAAAAATAACTGCACCAAAAACTGTGAAAATTATTGTCTTCTAAAAAATTGACCGTGGTTAACAGCATAGTTGTGTAATTCAATATTACAGGCTTTCAAAAATACAAGATGATGTTTATTTATCGTTTCGGCAAATTTTTTTCATAGTCCCATAAAAAAAATGGTAAAAAAATAAAACTTCGCTCAGATGGCCATGATTCCAAATCTAGAGGTATTTTTTATTGCTGAACAACTTTTCTTTTTTGTCGAAAAACCCTTAATAAATAAGTTTCCCATATGGTGCAGACTTTGGGGATGACACTGTATAAGAGTTACAAAACGTTTTGCATTGAATAAAATTCGCTACATGAATGAATAGTTTCTGATGGGAAATATGTTCATGCAAGTGAGTCGATGAAATTGATTTCATTAAAAAAAATGTAAACTATCACGGCCGGTGATAACTGTGTGAAAGCTATTTTCCGTTTTATCGGCCGTGGTCTGCAGGTTGTCATGACTGACGTTTCGTCTACTACTACGGTAGACATTATCAAAGGCGAAACGATAACGATCTCCGTGCCTGACTTGGTGCTCCCGTTGACTCTAGTTTTATATTTATACTAGCTTTTACCCGCGGCATTGCTCGCATTGAGTGTCAGTAGTCAGTGTATCTAAAAACAGATACACACTATGAAACAATCCATCCCATCATTATTCATTCATGCATTTCCGACCATTTTCCCATTGCACTTCATCTCGAATATGTAAAAAAGGCGGAACTTGAGAATAAAAACAATTCAGCAATAAATTAAAAATATTATTTAAATGAGAAAAAAATGCATACAGAACTACAATATGAAACTTGGCAAATGATTTATACAGATATGAATATCGAAAGGGCAACAAATAAATTCATAAAAAGATTCTCTGAAATAACCGAAAAATGCATACAAAAAATTAAAATCAATAGAAAACATATCAAACGAAAGAACTGGATCACTGACGGATTGATCAAGTCAATAGAAACCAAAAACAAACTCCATAATCTCCATAAACTCCATAAACTATGGAACTCATTGAAATCAATCGAAACAAAAAATAAAGTAACCGAGATCAAACCAATAAAAGCTCCAGATGGCAACATTATATCTAATGATCGAATTAAAGCAGAACATTTTGCTCATTATTTCACGAAAATAGGGCACAATTTAGCTAATGCGAAAAATAATGGAAAGCATATTAAATTCGCCGAAAAAAGAGTATGTAACTCAATTTTTCTTGAAGAGTGTAGCGAAAAAGAAGTCAGAGAAGTGATTTTAAAACTAAAAACAAAGAAAGCTACCGGATTAGATAATATTAAATCTGAAACTCTAATAAAATTCGTTGATTATATAACAAGACCAATAACATTTATCATAAACACGTCGATCGAACTAGGAATTTTTCCAGATGCCCTTAAACACACTGTAATAAAACCATTATATAAAACGGGAGATAAAAAGGAGCTAGCTAATTACAGACCTGTCTCCTCAATAAGTCATCTTGCAAAAATTCTCAAAATATGAATAGATAATTATATAAAAAAATATAATATTCTCTCAGATAACCAGTATGGATTCCGTCAGACCAAGATCCAAAATCTCTTTAATATTGGTGTGGAAGCGAGTATTATCAGCTTTGCAGACGACATATCACTTTTTGCCAGTGACTGGAACAACCTGAAAACTAGAGTTGAAAGAGATTTGGTAACCTTATTACATTGGTTCAACAGTAAATTGCTGACGATTGATTTTTCCAAAACTCACTTCGTTCCAATTGCTATATGTAATAGTAACTTACCAGCACTAGTGCTACAAAAATAGATAATCTATCTAATAACATAAACAACTTGATCGTGAAAGTAATTGAACCTCATATGTCTGAACATGGTAAACAACATTTCATAGAATGCGTGTATAATGTAAATTGAGAAATATTTTACGAAATAAACAATCCTGATGAATCTGCAAACTTCTTGGTGAACACGTTATCAACATTGTATAATGAATGTTTTGTTGAAAAAATTATAAAAATATCC
>WOGP01010045.1:0-10471 GCA_015342065.1 Leptinotarsa undecemlineata
GTACGTACATGCACATGTATACATATACACATATAATGCAAAAAAAGAAAAAAAAATAGGAAAAAAAATAACAAAAATATTCAAAACTGATTACAAATTGTTGAGTGAAAGTACTAAATATATAATTAACACAATAGTATATTAGACATAATTATAAACAGAAAGGTAGAAGGTAGCAATGTTACGAACCACCATTCTTATTGACAATGGGTATTACATTAGATTTCGTTCAAATATTTCCATTTCAATGTTTCAGATATCAGTTTAAATTCACTAGAGATTGAATTGTATACCCGTGCGATCTGGTATGAAAAAGATTTTTTCAAATAACTCTGTACGGTGTATAGGGGGTGTTAGCCTTCCTCTGTAACGAATGTTGATACTATGAACATCTAAACGATATGACAATTTCTTGTATAAATACTTTGGAGCTTTTTCAGTGATTATCTTATGATAGACAAGCAGCATGTAATGATTGCCGTTTTGCCATATTGAGCCAGTTGATATCTTTGAGTTTATGTGATATGTGTTGGCCACGTTTGATGCCGTGTATTAGACGTAGACAATTGTTTTGAACAACCTGAATTCTTCGTTTATCTTCATAGTCACTGTATGTCCCATAGACTGTGCTTTCAAAATAAATCTGGATAATACAAGAGATTCACAGAGTATGGTTTTTAATTTTTTGTTGTGACATTGTCTGTTGGTATAAATTTTTTTGATGTTCATATAGGCAATTTATTGATGTGATGTTTGAATTTCAATTCTGAATCAAGAATGATACCTAAATTTCTTGCATGGTCAGTCGGTGCAACCACATCCTTGTCTACAGTTAATTGAAAGCCATTCAATTCTCTCTCAGCCCCAAAGATCAAAACTGAACTTTTACTAGCATTGCTTTGAAGATAATGCTGCACAGAGGTTGATATCAATGAGGTTATGTCTTCATTTAATATCTGCATTGCAGTATTCATGTCCGATGGGTGGAAGAAAATATGTAATTGTGTATCATCAGCGTATAGGTTTATTTTGGAGTATTTAACTACGTTCACAAAGTTTGAAGTGTATAATATAAATAGAAGAGGACCTAAAATCGAGCCTTGTGGAACACCGCGATTTATCTTCAATGGACTGGATACAATATTATAAAGTTTGATTATTTGCACTCGTTCGCTCAAATAGTTTTTAAAAAAATAGTTTTTAAAAAGTTGAACAGCGATATTTGACAAACCAATGGATTCAAGGATAATGAGGAAAATAACATGATTTATCGTATCGAAAGCTTTCGAAAAATCAAGCATGCTGTAGGTTTCTTATGGTCAAGTGCACTGAAAACATCATTTGTAATGTTTAAAATGGTCGTTTCACAGCTATGAGATGGGCGGAAGCCCGATTGTGTTTCTGGTAAAAGGTTTTTAGTTGAAACAAATTTAGAAAGTACTAGAGGCTGAAAGATTCAGCCTCTAGTACATTCGAGGGTACTCGAGAGCATTCCACAACATTCCAGAAGACACAGAAACTTTCTGAAATGTTCGGAAATATATGGTCATATATGTTCTGGTATAGTCTGATCATTAAGGAACAATTTTGAGTGCTGTAAAATGTTCTGAAATATTGTGAATCATCCGAAGCCTTTTTTGTATGGGTGGGACTACTCATTGGCAGAGGTATATAAAAAAACACGATCCGTCGAATTCTTATAATTTGAAGTTTATCCTTTTATTCCAACTACCTCACAATTGCATACCAATCACCACCACCCTGACTTACCACGGATAACACCATCAAATTTCAACCAATTCAAACAAAACAATAATGTAATATACACATAAACCTTTCTCTTCGCATCAGATGTGCTGTTCACAGGTAAGGGATTTTTTTACAAAATATCATCGAGAGTTGCCGTTGTGGAAAGTGGTTTTCTGCAGCAATTTTCGATGAACGTATGTGAAATAGTGATTATCTCATTGGACAAATGTATTTTCTCCCTACTCAACATAATGCTGTATCACATCGGCAAAAGAAACCAGTATGAACTCTGACAGGTATATTTGAAAATGTTTATTTCAAAAAAGCACGTGGTTCATACTTGATGAAGCACCTTCCCACTTGCACATTTCCTCTCAACTTGGGTAGATCGTGGTGGACCTTAACAATAGCACCAAGGACCCTAAATTTTAATTCTTTGTATTATTTTTTGTGTGGTCACCTCAAATCACTTGTTTGTAGGCCATCTATGGTGAACAATAACAACATGAGAAACAGAATAATTATTTTTTGAACAACTCCCTCAATTAATTGAAATGACGTTTTTGAACAATTTTGTTCTGAAACAGTTCATTCGAATGGTATCCGAAATATTGAATCTCGATAATGATTGATTATATTCACCTAAATAGTTTGGTCTATTTTTTTCGAATAAGGTCATTTCCACAGAAATGGATAATTTTTCCGAAAAAGTGTGAATATCATGAAAATAGATGACTATTCAGCAAAACTTTTTTAATTTGATATATTTCCTAATTTCCATTTTCAAATCACTGACTTTGCATTGTAGGTACATCCGTATTTATGAAATTAACATGTGACATACCTGGCCAAGATATGAAGTTTCCATTTTCAGTAGGTTTTGGAATATAAACGAAATTGCACACTTCCGTTCCGACTTTCATAGAAACTTTACTCCATGAAAACTCACTACAAATCACACCCTAAAGTTAATAACAGTACTTTAGAAACATTTTGTATAATTAACTCAATTAATGTTCAGGAATTCGTATAGCTTATAATAAATATTTTTATGGTCATCTTAATGCTCTTCAATACCGTGTTTATATAAATAATATATTGAGAGGAAACCTCCACATATCATCAAGTTATACCTGTTACCTACCATAACTATTAGAGGATATGTGAAATAAATTCCGTCAATGCAGATGACAAAAGTTTATATTTTTTTTAATACAATTTAGAACATGTTAAATAATGGTATGATTTCATCGGAACATATAATTAGAAGAAGTTATTTGACCTTCATTTTTTGTAGACCATTATATCATACTGAATATATTTTTAAGCTCTAGCAGTTCTGTCGATTGAAATGGGCTAGTGAATATATGAAAATCGTTGCGATAGGTAAGTTTTCAAAGAGTTTGAATTATCATAGCAATAAAATGAGTTTGAAGATAATATTAGAATAATTTGGAAACAAAAAGCTTGATTAGGAACATAATAACAATATTTCCGTAGCATTCTTACAACTATTTCCACACTAGCATCCACAAAGCCGGAAATTACTTTTAAAATATTGAAACAGCTCAATATTAAAAAGGCGTCTAGTCCTGGTGAAGTGCCCATCATCGTACTTGAAAATTGCGCAAATGAACTCGCTCAAATATTTTGCAGATTTTCAACCTGTCTTATAAAGGAGGGGTTTTTCCTTCTTGTTGGAAAATTGTTCGCGTTTAGCCCATTCTCAAAAAGGGCAAGAAAAAATTTCCAAATAACTAATATAGACCAGTCGCTTTACTATCAGTGATATCAAAAATTACGGAGAAAGACATAAACCACCATATCCTTAAATATTTAGAAGACTTTAACATGATGAGCGATCATCAATATGGCTTTCGGAAACAAAAATCAACAGCCGACCTTCTATCGTATGTCACCCACATTTGGAATAACGCAAACGAGAAACAAGGAGAGTCGAAAGCTATCGCGCTTTGATATTTCTAAGGCCTTTCGCCGTGTGGCATGAGGCTTTGCTGGCCAAATTTCGATGCTATGGCTTTTCGGATCATTTTTGTATATTGCTCTTCAGCTTCCTGAAAGAACATTTCCTGCAAGGGGACGTCGATAGATTTATCTCGAATAATTTTACCATCAACTCTGATGTTTCCCAGGGATCCATATTGTCTCCTACCCTCTTTTAATTTTATATTAACAACTTATTGAAAGAAACCAAGGATCCAATATATTACTTTGCTGACGACAGTACACTTGTCCCGTCATTTCATCGGGATTTCAAGACATCGGCTGCAGATGCACATCTTCACCGGCAGCAGGAGATTTCATACATTATTGAGGATTTAGAAGTGATTGCGAATTGGGATGAAAATAACTAAGGTAGGTCTCCGAACTAGATATAATAATGTCAAGACAGTCTAATATGTCTTGGCACTGTTCAGAACCAAAAAACTTCCAGACCCTGAGCACCCTGAAGCTGCTGGATTCCATCCAAAAAAGAGCCATCCGCGTGATTGGAGATGCGAACATCACTTGCAACCTTGATTGTCTGGAATATCGAAGAAAGGTTGGAGATCTGTCTCTCTCCTATAGATACTTTCACGGGAAGTGTTCAAGTGACTCAGCACATTTGATTCTACCAACTGCGGTACATATCAGAAATACGCGACGGACTGTGGCTATTCATCGTTTTTGAGGTTCAACTCAGTACACCTCGAACTTCACTGTTTGAGAACTTTTTCATTTGGAGAACTTCGTTTATGTGGAATAAACTTTATGAGAACGTTTCCCCAGATACATTTAATCTCTAACGATTCAAATCCTATATGAATCGCTACTTTCACACAGGCACCGCTCGAAGAGTGTCTCAAGGATTTTTCTGTAGTGCCTATGTGGGCCTTTAGTATTTAAAAAAAATGCAATAAAAAACAAAAAAGTTGTAAAAAAAAAATAACAGAAAAGAATACCAGATAGCTTGTTTTAGTCCACATTATTTCAAACCAACGAATACATGTAAATGTATCTATCGAACATTGACTCCGCATTTTCCAATTATAAGTTATTGTTTGCTGAGTGTAATCTCAAGGCAAACTCTAATTTTTTTCGAACGGGTGAATATAAATTGAAATTACGGAAACAAGACGGTTTACATGTTACTTTCGAACAAAAATAATTCTGGAATATATTTACTGTCGAAAGGCAAATATTTTTATCAGAAAGTCTAATTTTGGGAGACTTTACACAAATGTCATTTGATAATGTTGTATCATTCATTATTTTTAGTGAATTAATGATCTATCCGGATGGTAATATCATTTAGAATACTTATGGAATGCAAGATGCTTTCTGTTAAACGATGTATCATAATTAACTCGTCTAATCTGTTATATATGTTTAAATGAATCAAAAATCATTTTGATTTGAGGATGGACAATGGAAAGACCGACAGAGTTAAAAAATTACCTGTAGAATACAATAAAACATTTCAGTCCTGAAGGTCCTATATTTCTGATTAGTGGCTAAACCGGTTGTTTTAAATTTCACCAAGTCTACAATTACCCGATAAACAATCGGATAGTTTGAGAGCATCCATAACGATAGAAAAAGCATATTTATTAGCTGAATTATTTTCATAATCGACCAATCAACAATGCCAGATTAGTGTGAAGTTAGCCACAAGTTAGAACAAATACTGAAACGTAAAAATGTTGTATTCAAAACCAGTGTTCTGTAGCCTCTTCTACTTCGGTTGACAGAAATACATGGCAAAATACAGCTTTTCATTGCTTCAAGTTTCAACTATAAAAACCTTGAACTACACTTGTCGAGAACTCTGTCCTTCGGAAAAATCGTTTATGTTATTGAACTTCTCGAGACAGACAGTCGAAAAAAAGTTATTGTAATAAAAGTTAGGTACAACTGTTTCAGTTTATTATTTATTGTTCGAGCTATAGAGAAATGACATGATTAGCTAGCTCAAACAGAAATAACACGCATATTTAGCGCAAAATTTCCTGATTTATTACTATTAATGTATCGAAGAACCTTTGGTAAAATTAAAAAATAATTAAGGGATATGAGGCATAGAAAAACTCTTATAATAGACGTGAACAAACAATTACAGGTTTTGCTTGCATTCGAAGAAAACCGGCCAAACCCGATTTTAGGCCAAACTAGTTTTACCTAAGCTAAACTAGTTAATCCTATATGCGATCGGATAAACCGGTACAGACTAGGCGAAACGAGTCTGTCCTACGGATGATAGGAGAAACTAGTTTAACCTAGGAGAAACTGGTTGGGCCTAATATGAATAGGTACACTTCAGGATAAACTAGTTTGGCCTAGTCTATTCTGTGCTAACAGGGACAAATTAAGCGAGTAGGTACGTGTCGAGACCTGTGCATTCGGGGATCCCCGATCGTATTTCTCACGTTGTCGCTTGCCCAGTTACGCTCATTCTGCTTTGAATTGAGGACGTGTTAGTTGATACTCGTGTTTTGAAAAGATAAAAGTATATTTTTTCGGTTTTGTTTTATGTTATCATGGATGAGCCTTCTACATCTAGTAGACAAGCAGATCAAAAAAAGTGGAGAGAAAAGTTTGTAGCAGAAATTGCGGAAAGTGAAAAGAAAAAGTCTTCTCATTATAATGTGTTGTTATCAGATAAATATTCGGAACTGGTTGAACAAGTGGAAGATGCTGAAAAGTCGGAAAAAAGGATACCTTTACAACAAAAACGATTTGGTGTGCTAAAAATAGGAGATGTAAAAAAACTAATGGCACGGAGGGAAGGGAATATAAAATACTATCTACAGGCTGATGAGCTTTATGATGTGATTGACGCAACCCATGTGGCGACATGGAGGACGTGACAGAATGTTAGCCGAGACATCAAAAAATATGCTAATATCACAAAAGAAATGATAAGCCTCTATTTATCAATGTGTGATATATGTTAACAAAAGAAGACAAAAGAAAATAGAGGACTAGTTTCAAAGCCGATTCTTCACTCTGAAATGATTAGCAGATGCCAGGTGGATTTGATCGATTTTCAGGGTTTCGTTGAACGCGCTAATCAATATTTAGAGAACATGATAAGTTCTTGGCTGAAGGAAAACAATTCAACGAAATGGTCGGAGGGTTTAAGGTATGTCCAGTTTATGAAAAACCGTGCCTTTCACTCAGGAATAAAACAATTGCCTTGCCTTACAAGGCCTTATTCGGGATAGAGCCTAGAGTAGGACTTTTGACTTATCGTTACCGCAAGAAATAATAAATGATCTTCAGGATGAGGACAACCTCAGAAAAGTTATCGAAGATGATTCGAATAGTAACCATAGTGAAAATGGAGATGGCGGCGTTGTGGAAATTGATACACAGAACATTAAAGATGCTAGAATAACGGCGACAAAAAATCTTAAAAAACAAGCAAAAAACATGAAAGCTTCTTCCGACAAATCCCATCCACCTGCCAACATCGGAGACAATGTAACTATACCAATTCCAGATATAGACAAAAGCAGAGGTGATCTCAGAAACATTATTGGGGTTAGTCTTCGAAAAAACGATGAGGACCTTTATAAAGTTGGCACCAAACATGGTGTATTGCAGAAATTATATTGCAGGTACAGATTTTTTGCTCACTGTATTATTAAAGCCCATTTCATTATTACTTATTTTGAATAGACTTATACTTCAATGACGACATTACCAAATTTTTCTGGTGATTGAAAAATATTAGTTTTGATTTGTATTTTTCTTTCAGAACTGAATTCGATATTCAGAAAATTTTAAATGTAGGTGATGTTGACCAAGATACTGAAATATCTCTGAGGACTGCAGCCACTGAACATTCAGTTGGTTCAGGGCGAGGTTTCGTAAGGTGCAGCTGCGTAAAAAAATGTTTGACCAATAGGTGCAAATGCAAAAAAATCGTGCTCTGGAATTCTAAATGCTATCAGAGCACAACATGCAAAAATAAGTGAATTTGATTTTGATCTACTTAATAAATACATCTTGATTTTATTACTCGTATTTCTGGTATTTTATTATTCCCTCTTAGCATAGAATAGACTAGGCCAAACTAGTTTATCGTGAAGTGTACCTATTCATATAAGGCCCAACCAGTTCATCCTAGGCCAAACTAGTTTATCCTGAAGTGAACTTTATCATATTAGTCCCAACCAGTTCCTCCTAGGTTGAACTAGTTTCTCCTCGAAACCAATCTTGAAAACTTGAAATGTATATTCTAATATATATTGAATCATACTTTGTGTTTCCATATTCAAATGTATACGAATGTCATTCACTGACATCTATTTTTCGCATGGTACACCATGCATGGTACTATTACTACCTGTCCAAGGACGCCATATTTTGAACAGATTACAAAAATTTTAAGTTATTATAACTGCGCCAATATCGAATTTCAACACTCAAATTGCGATCAGTTCCTGAACTGAACACGACGGCAATAACCTTCCCCGATTTCTATTCGTCACCGTAACATGACTTCAAATTTAATTTTATGACTCTTCAGTCAATCATTAAACTCGATGAGTAAACATTATCCAATACAAAACGCCAAGTCTACAGTTCACATGGACTACTTCGCTGCGAGTTCATTTTTATGTTTTTGTCCTACGAGAATGCCGCCGCCTTTAAATGTGCAAAATATGGTTTACTTCGGCTATACATCAGAAATTGTAGTTAACTCTATCAAGATATAGTGAAGTCTTTCTTGATGTACTCCACCTGTAGATACTTGAACCATTTCAAGTGCTTCACCTTATACATATTACCCAACGTAAAGTTAATCACGGTTTTGTGAACAGTTAGGTAAAAATATCATACCAGTTATTCATTGTTGGTAATTTTATGATCTGTTATGGATTAACTCTTACCAGATCAATAACAAAATTCGGCAAAGTCGCCGGAGCTCTTTTAGTGTTTTGAAGATTTACGGGTCGATGAAATTGCTTGTAGATTTTTTCTTCGTTGTTGATATTTGTTGTTGGTGAAGGAATAAAATCATGAGAATGACTATCTGTATAAATAATTCTTCTTTGACTTTTGTTGAATGTGAAAATGAAGTTAACTATTTGGAAACTTACTATGTGCTTCTTCATTCATCTTATTTGCCTAAATTGGTATGCATTATATACAAAAGATACATATATTTTATCCAAAGGACAAGGTCATAGGGGAACGTAACGTTTTACATGTCGGACCGGTTAATCTTAATTCCGCTAGATATACATTTTTTATCTCCAAATAAATTATCACCCCAGAAATGAATTTGAAATAACCTTCAGACTCATATCAATATTCATTAACGTTATACTCACAAACTTTTCGTTATTTAAATCTCAGTTTCTTTACTCCTTCTCAACATTAACGACGAATTTCGGTTCCGTTTGATAACAGTAAGTAGGATATCTTTCATTTTGATATAAGGCAACTATTATCATGAAAGATGAGTTATGATTTATTCCATTTTAGAACAAGAAATGCTGATTTGTTGGGTTTTGAATCACAAAATTTTATTCAGTGTATCAATTAACTAAACAACTCAACTGAACAAAAAATTTTAACTGACATTTCGAGCTCGATATATTTTAATAACAATGAAGGCTTTTCATAAACTCAATGGTGAAATCATTTTCAACAAGGAAAACTAGTTATAGGGAGTTTGTGATATTTCTGAAACCTAATTTCCAAACTATAGAACAAGATTTACCATTTTATGACTTATCTGAACAATTTTGTTTCAATTTTTTATTCTTTTGTTCATGGCTTGAAGAAATTTCACTCATTCAGACAAAATAACTATACTAAAAGTCCATAAGAATAGGCACTAAATTACCAGAAATGGTATTGCGTTGAAACGAAAACATTATTGTTAGATTGTGATGATATATATTTCATCATCTTATATTTGAATCATAGACACGCAGCTGAGTGGTCATAGAATAACGGACAACGTGTTCTATTAATTGAAAAAACTTTCTGCCAATGAATTGGAAATGACCATTTCAATACTATAATAATACAATGAATAATGATTGTTTTTGGTAAAATACCCTACATCAGGCAAGAACCAAGGTAAGGAAAATATTGTTATAAATCAGTTTAATTTTTTGCTGTGAATTGTGAGCAATATGAAAAGTGAATGCAGTCAAAGCAAACACAGACGTCCGAAGTTATCTGAAGGGAAAAAACTCTTATATAAAATGTGTATTGTGAGCTCCGTGAACGAAATGAAAATATGTTGCATAACAACGTATTCAATTTGTGTATTGAAATAACCAAAGTGTTGACGAGAAGTGTTCTGAGAATTTCAAAAATGTGGGTTAATGTGACTGAATGCACCAAATTTTCGTAAAAAATTCCATATGTTCTTATTCCGAAATGAATTTTCAACCTCAAAAAAAGTCACAGACGAAATAATTTCCGATAAATCGATGACAGAAATATCACGACGTGTTTATTGCGCATATTGCAGAGAAATCACTTGAAAAAAATTGGTGGGTACTGTCTTGTTTAAAATCTGTTTAAAATCTGTTTTTCCGTTAATCAGCTGCCGCCCCCATATGAACGACAACTCTCAGAAGTTGATAAACTTGTACGAGCTAAGGACTAACGAGGTCTTACCTTTTAACGTGTGATTCCTAACACGGTTGCAGAATCATCCCAGCTTCAACCAGATAAATTCTCTCGAGAAAAA
>WOGP01010047.1:0-10470 GCA_015342065.1 Leptinotarsa undecemlineata
AGGATTTATTTTTATACTTGTTTTTAATCGCTTACATTTCAGGTTGTTCAGTAAATTCATGGCTGGCCACTAATTTGGTCCGTATTTTGGGAGCCGCTGATTATCGGAGCTCCCGCTTCGCATCGACAAATCCATGGCTAGAACTCGTGGCTGCTTTCACACTGATACAACAAGGAGGCTATATAAAACATATTCGTTTTATTTGTCTGTGGTACAGCAGAGTTGAGATTCAGTACTGGGTTCGAAATGACTGGCCTTTCAGGCAAGTTAGTTTCCGAGGAAACTGGATGTAATAAATGAACCACTAGTACCTTTGAATCGCATAATACTGCCGCCTCTGCATATCAAACTAGGGCTCATGAAACAATTTGTCAAAGCTTTGAATGAGGATGGTGATGGTTTCGAAAACACCTCTAAAAAATTTCATAATATGAGTACAGGGAAGCCGAAATTTTCGATGGTCCACCAATTAGACGCTTGATGAAGGACGAAAACTTTGATAGTTATTTGACTGATATTGAAAAAAGTACCAGAAATGAATTCGTTTGGATCGCATAAATAGGATGGAAGCCATGCTGAGAACGTTGAGCAGTTTGATTGTAATATGACTATCAAATGTACACTTCCTACACAGCTATTTGGACCATTTCTCTGAAAATCTTGGTGATCTGAGTGGATAACAGGGAAAATGGTTCTATCAAGATAATCGAACTATAGAGGAGCGGTACCAGGGTCACTGGGATGCCCACATGATAGCGGAGTACTGTTGGGGTATTTAATATAGCTAGTCGAATATTACTGGAGTTTTATCCCAACACAAAACCGTTATTTTAACACCTCGACACATGTTTCGATCGCCAAGTGATTATCTTCGAGCGGAAGATTAACCGGTTTGGTGTTGGGATAAAACTCCAGTAATATTCATTACTACACCAAAGGTTCCAAACAGTGCATCACAAAATTTTTTTTGGATAAATAGTGCTTGTTTTTTAATGATTGTTATCAGGTAATTTTTTTTTAAATCACGTTTTTCTTATATGTCAAAAACTAAAGATGGTACAAAAATCTGACTTCAGAACTAAAATCAGCCACAAAATTGCTGTTCCTCTGTGCAATATACATCTTTTAGATTTTTTGTTTCCATATACTGTTAGAGAGCTAATTTCTACAGTTTGCGAACTGTCGAATTATTGTTCTGTTAGGAGTATTCATAAATAATGTTGATTTTATACTGCAAATGCAATACTCCTGAATAAATATACTTTTTTAGGTGTTTGTTGAAATATCTATGTAATGATCATTGTTTACTTAACCTGTTTTACTAGGAAGAATATATTGTATGGCGAGGTTTTGTAAAACTATTATAGTGATTTTTTTATTCTTATTCATTTCTAACTGATCTCTACTGAGTTTGATATTTGTTTTATTAATTCACCTTAATTCAACTAGCAGCCCGATCCGGCTTTGCCAAGCTATCAAAACATATAGACCTAAATTTTTGTTCTGCCATAGTGTCACATCAACTTACCATGACACGAAGGGCATGCTTTTGAATATATTATATAAATAAGGACTGAAACGTTCGTGAGTATTAAAAGCATTTCATAATATTCCGGAACATTTCGAAACGGAATGTGAAACGATCATGGGAGTTGTATGGTGTAGTAAACAGTCCAGAACATTCGAGAGTAATTAAAAAAATTCCAAAACATTCCAAAATGCTCCGGGATTTTCGGAAATAGTATAAAACGTTCAAGAAAATCCCGGAACATCCCAGATCATTGTGGAGAGACCAAGGAAGTTATACAGTGAGGTGGCCCTTTATATACCCTCTGTGAAAAAATGTTCTCGTTTTCATCTCAAGGGCAAAACACAAGCACTACAGGAAAATTCTTAATGCTCTGCAAGAGCGGTGCCTGTGCGAAAGTACTGATTCACATTGGATTTGAATTCCTGGAGATTGGATCCACTTGAAAAATGTTCTCAGGAAGTTTATTTCACACAAACGCAGTTCTCCAGATGGAAGAGTTCTTAAAGAGTGAAGTTCGAGGTGTACTGAGTTGAATCTCAAAACGATGAGCAGCCACAGTCCGTCGCGTATTTCTGATATGTACCGCTCTTGGTGGAATCAAATGTGCCAAGTCACTCCCCGTGAAAGTATCCATAGAACAGAGACAAATCTCCAATCTTTATTCGATTTTCCTGACTATCAAGGTTGCAAGTTATGTTCGAGTCTCCAATCAGGCGGTTGGCTCTTCAGCTTCAGGGTATGCTTAGGGGCGGAGCTCCATACATGAGAACAATACTCCAAAGAAGCTCTGATCTGAGCTTCATAAAGCTGAATAGTGTACAGTTTTCTGGTTTCCAACAGTGTTCCAATTTTTGAGAGGCGAGCTTTTGAATTCCAGCGACATGATCATGCATATCAACACTAAAATAGAGTTATTTTTGCGTATCTCATAGTTCAGAGAAATAATTTGGTTTAGATTAGATCACCTTGTCGGGGAGCTAGCCCATGGCCTGATTCACTGCGACCTTTTCAGATCTATTGTGATGCATCTTGGTCGTTAGAACTCATTGTCTAGCTTGATCTCTTTGATGAGACTCCATCGCCTTGACACTGACCCATTCATGTAGCTGGAAGCAGAAAATGGAATTGTCTGACCTGACATTATTGGGAACATCATGGAACATCCCATGTCATTTTCTAACGATCGATGGAGTTATAGGGAGTGTTAGCCCTCTATCTGTAATTTAAGAAGGTTTTCATATTCACCTGAATGAGTTGCTTGCTTGCTTTCGAAAAAAACTTCTAGAAAGTTCCAGATCAGTCCATAATATTGTGAAGCATTCGAATATTTCACAACATTCCAGAACATAAGAGAGTATTCTGAAATGATGAAGAATGTCTAGAATATTGAGGAATATCCCTTGAACACTCCAGACTATTTTGAAATATTCCATAACAGTTTTGAATGCTGGGGAATATGAAACCTTCAAACCCTTTTTTAAGGAGTAGAGCTACCCACTCGTAAGGACATATAAGTATGCAAAGGCAAGTTCCGATGACCTCTTATAATTTGACATTCCAACTACCATATAGTCTCTTATTAACTCACACAGCGAAGCCGGGAACATTCTAGATTATTGCGCAACATTGCAGAACATTAAATTGTAGACGATTCAAAGTTTTATTATGGGTGGAAAGGATAGAACAAGACCCGTCGACCTTTTATAATATAAGTTTTCATTCGACTTACCAGGTATGCGTATCCCAGCTGGACTAATAATAATGACTTTTGATTAAATTCACTTGAAAAATATGTTCATTTTGATTTTGAAAGACAACATAAAACAAAAATACGGCCTTGTTGTTTTGACTTATTAGGTCGATTGAATTAATTTTTTAGTCTTGCGATAACTCTTGAGACATTAATTTGAATTGCATGGCATTTATAATGTGCATGAAATGTTCAAGGTAACAACTAAAGTATTCATTTGATAAGGATTATTATCATATCCGTCTGAATAGCTGTCTATTATTAAATTATCAACCATTATTATAAACATTAGAAAATAGACACATGCATGCCATTACAAATTTTTTGGTAGACCAGTAAAAAAAATATTTAGAGGATTATTTTGTTATATGTCGAACGAATTAGGCTATGTTTTTCGTGAAAGCTCGTAGAGTTGCATCACCTCACCGACTTCTAACGAATAACATTGCAACATTTCAACTAATTGATTTTCACCAATTCATTCAGTAAATTATACACATACACCTTACTCTTGAGTCACTCAGTCTATAGGTGAAAAGTATATGGAAAACTTTTTGGTAGTTTTCGAGATTATCACATTTAAAGAAACTGTCAAATAGAAAAACGCGGTAGTGGACTTCGATTCATAATATACAGTGAAGACGTAAAAATTTTCCCCCACCTTTACTTTAGAAGGGAATAAGCTATCGAGGTCGGGTAAAATTTTGGTAAAATGTTACTACCTTTACTACTTTTTAGCATAAAAATGATTGTGGTCTAGTATCTAGAGGGCACCATCAACTTTTTTTCTATTTAAAAAGGGGTCGCGTGGCTCCTGGTTTTGAAGGCTTTCCAAGTCTCTATTCAACACTGCTACGTTTATGAAAATCGGCCAACCCGTTTCAAAGTGACAAGCGTTTCAAATCTACTTCAAATATGTTACTAATAAATTAAAAACCTAAATAACTTTCAATTGCAATAAAATTTTGAGTAACAGTTTCCACAAGTGTCCGAAATGTTCTCCGTTCACACCGGTTTTATAATTCATTTCGAACGTTATGCTAATAGGTGATATTAAATGTACCTATATATAGTGAATATATTCCATGAAAATCGACATATTATGTAATCATATAATACTTATCATTAAATTCCGACTATGAATTCGGAATCTTGTTAAATTTCTAATTCAATCACGAAAATTTACTAACCTTTATGAACTGAATCGAGTCCATAGACGATCAGTTTTCATTGTATTGATGTTCAGTCAATTTTTGGTTGAGTCAATGTTGATATAATTGAAAAATGACTAAATTGGGATTAAAAATGATTCAGAAACTGCTCTTTGAGTTTAAATTCAATTTAATTTCGTGTAAAATTGCAAATATTGTTACGTCGCACTAGGGGGTCTCACAAATGTAACCAGCTGCGACAAGGGCGGGGGGCGAATTGAAAAATAATTAAATTCAAAAGAAGCAATTTATGTCTGTTTCCACAGTTTATTTCGAAGTTTTGCAAGTCCAGTGAGAATCGATCAGTTAACCAAACAACATGCTTTCATAAACTGTAGAGAAATCATCTCATAATTATGATTTTCCTTTGATGATTACTACAGATAGCAATAGTATGCAGTTAAATTCATATTGAACACTATTCACTTCTGCTGACGAAGCCGTATAATGTATTTTTCTTCATGTTCACTATTTTGTAATGAGAACTGTACCGCATCTACCACCTTTCCTTAATTCTGGTGAACTATTTCAGAATAACTCAATAATAACTAGTAACTACCAGTGACTCAGATGAATGTTTTTTCTGAAACGTGAATGATCGCTCATAAATATTCAATTATTCGACACACAATTGTTTATTAACTCTTTTATTGTGTAGGACGACAACAAAATCATTGCCATTTATGAGGTCCATTTTCATTACTTTCAAATTCTGAAAATGAAATCAGCATGTTACTTGAATAACATTGGTTTAGAAAATAGTCTCAAAGAAGCGGTTCAGTGAAAGGCTGCTTAACGTAACCAAATCAATGACACGCCGAACCAGCTAATATTCGACATCAGTTTCAGATATTTCTGTGTAAGCAGCATGAAAGTAAAATTATTTTTCGGTTGTTTGTATATCTGTCTATGTTGTAGAAGTATAGCGGGTGAAAAAGTACATACTTAGGTGTACTGATTTAACTCGAATTGTGATTGAGTGATTGTAAATGTAACTGAAAATAAAAAAGTTAGAAGTTAGCAAATAGCTCTGCGAACAAACAACATCGTTGAACGAACACATTCATTTTTTGTGATAATAAAATGAATGCATACATACATGTTACTAAACAAGATAGACACAATTTTATTTATTACCTGAACATACCAATACAGTCAAATGTATCGTTTCACTTTCGTTTATGATTGCTGTAAAAATTAGCAATTTTTAAACTTCAACATTGAAGAATATCATTATTTAAATACGCAAAATGTAGAGAACACAGAGTCGTAACCTTATTTTATACATGGTGTAGGTAGTTTATAATAGGAATGAACAAAATTTCACTAATTCGGACTTCCATGTGATTCTAACATGATTTGAAATCTCTAGAAGAATAAATAAAATCAAATTTCTCTCTCTCTCTCTCTCTCTTTTTATAAAAAAATCCACCCAACATTTTTTTTCTTCACAGTTTGAAAATCAACCCCTGATAATTGAACTTCTTCACACTTTAGGATTAGAATTAGACATTCCCAAAGCAGAAATTTCATTTCGTGTGCCAGATATTAATAAATATTTGCAATTCGTACTCGAAAAGAGAAGATAATTCGTACCGACTAATAATAAGCTCAAATTTAACCCCAAAATATTGAAAACTTGAAATTCAACGCTGTCAATGTATTTTGTTTTGTGTTGTGTTTTGTCTGACCCCCTCACAATAATTGATAAAATTCCATAAAAAGAACTGGACTTTCTTATTTTCAATTATAACATTTTTGATATCCATTCGAATCAATATTGTTTGACTATGTTTTTGCACCAATTGATTCATCGTCTTATTTGGAGACAACCGAAGAGGGGGAATACCGTGGGGATAAATTCATACACTGCAAAACTTCGTAAGCGTTCTGTACATTGTTGATCGACGTGATGCATTCGATACTTCATAATCAGTTCACTTTTCTCTATAGAACAGATTGATTTGTCCAACAACCAGAAAAATAATATCTGAATATGAGAGTTTTGCAACTTTCTCATTTTCACATTTCTGAGAATTCTTATTTGAATGTACACCATTCAATCATGTTCATCCACTAACTAATTGCCTTTTTATTTCGAAACGACCAAGAAAAAACTTCTTACGTTAGGCTAACTTCATATTTTACAAAAATTTGAAAGCGTTCAGTAAATGGTTGCTTCACATGATGTATTCGACACTCCATCGTTAGTCCACCGTTAGTCCATATTTCTCCAAAGAACAGATTCGTTAATCCATACACAAACCAGAAAAAAATCTGAGAAAGAAAATTTTACAAAATGTTTTCATTTCCAATTTTCACATTTCTGAGAATTTTCATTTGATTCTAGATCGTTTGATTACCAATTAATTTAATTTTATTTCGAGACAATCGAGGAAGAGCGACTTACGTGGAACTAATTCCACAGATTTCTATGCAGAGAAACATGGACTAATGATGGAGATTTGAATGCTTCAGGTCGAGCAAACAATTACAGAACGCCTCCAATTTTTTCAAAAGTTGAAGTTAGCACGACTTAAGTCCCTATTTCTCGGTTGTCTCAAAATGAAACGGTTAATTAATTGGAGGAGAAACATGGTCACATGATATATAATCGAATAGAAATTCTCAGAAGTATGAAAATAACAAAAAAAAACATTTTAAGATATTTTTTCTAGTTCGTGGGCAAACAAATCTGTTCTATGGAGACACATGAACTACGAATAGACAAACGATAGATGGAACACTTTCACATAGCTGTATCACAAAAATTCAGGCTAGCGTGAAGTAAGCCTAGATTTTTCATGGAATTTTATCATCTATGGACAGGTGGACAAACAAAACATGGTTGTTCGATGAACAATCTTTTACACTTACACTGATACTGAACTTTCAATTACAAGTAAAATAACGGCTGGTAAAATAACGGATTATTCTCTGACAAAAGACAGTAAATTAGGATAAGTTAACTGTGATATGAAATTATATGATTTTATGTTTCCAAGGATTTTGATATGGAACTTGTGTGAGAAAATAAATTTACCTTCTTCCAGATATTTAACATATCAAAATATAGAAAAAGTTAAAAATCAGTACTTCTCACTCGCTTCCCTGTGACTCCTCAGCAAAATATAATTTCTGATATGGAATGTTTATTTTAGACTCGTAATTATGAAATCTTTTTCATGAAATATCAACGATTTCTGTTGAAAAATTGAAAAGTTTTTGAGGTATATATCACGATGAATCGAATGGCATTTGCGAAATGGACGTGACAACTTGAAAATATATTGGAGAAAAAGCCTTCAGCATCAGGTAAATTGTGAATATCGTTTGCATTAAAATTATACAACGTGAACTTCTGGACATTTTTAATCGAATCTGAATTAACAATACATCTCGTTCACTAAAGATTCACTGTACAATTGACCTTGTCAAGTGTAGAGGGATGTATATGAAGATTCAGTTGAAATTCAATAACCGTCATGTTAAAGTAAAATTCATCAAGACTCACTTTAATATCAGATTTCAAGAGAAAGATAAAGGTATGGTTGGGAACGTTATGAACAATGAAGTCACATGACAATAAAGGAAGAGGAAGACCAAGAGTTTAAAAAGAACAAGTTGATTATGATCTGGAAAAAATATGGGGTTCAACAGAGGTGAAAAAAGCTGAAGGAAAAGGAAAAATGCAGAAGAACGAGCTCCAAACCAATGATTCTATTCAAGAGATTTTTTATCGGTTATATTACCTAGAAAAAATATACAGCCAGTTGGTCCTCATCAGAATGGGGCAACCAACAACACTTCATTACAGAGAGACGCACAGATGCACAGAGTCATCAAAGAAATCCAGCTACATTTCTGTGGTGCCAGCTATAAAATCTTAGTTACAAAAAAAACTAAGCCATAAGTGTCTCTTTATTACTGATTTCAAGAGAGAAAGTTATTCTTTATGAAAATGTCTGCGAAAGTTAAATTCTAAAATTCATATTCGAATCTGCACTTGCATACATTTACTTTCTTTTTAATTTTCGAACCATAAATATTGAATATTAATGGAGTTCTATACCAACACCAGTATTGTCCAGTAATATTCATTACTACAACAAAGATAACAAACAGTGCATCATAAGTACGTAAATATTGTGTATGTAAAATAGTCAGAAAATTAAAAGGTTCCCATATTTTTATAAATACACATAGATATAATTGATTTATAAAGAAGACATATTTGGTAAAAAGTAACAAAACCTGGCTAACCTTCAAATTGATTCAATTGCATATTTCAACGTGATTCTCTAATTCTAGCTGAACTTTCAATAACAATTTTTGATACTCTCAAAAATAAGTCACTCTGCTTGAGCATACCTCATATCCCTATCAATGGTTGAATTTCAAATATAATTTTGAGTTCTTCTAGAACTCTTCATGAAAAATAAATTTATACACAAAATCAATATATTAAAGAAGTTTTCCATCATATATTTTTTTCACTAACTGATTTTTACTCGAAGATTTACTCTATTCAGAGATTCTGACCTCTTTCGAAATGTTTACGATATTATTCATTCAGCTACTCATTAATGAAACCATATATTATTTTATAGGCGAACTTTATAGATAATTTCATATATACCTAGTGTTCATCTGACCTACCCCGTTTGTTTGTTCCGAGAGCACTATCAGCACTACAAGCACTACAGGAAAATCCTTAAGGCGCTCTCAGAACGGTGCTTGTGCGAAAGGAGCGATTCACATAGGATTTGAATCGCTGGAGATTAAATCCATTCAAAAAGTTTATTTCACATAAATGCAGTTCTCCAGATGAAAGAGTTCTTAAACAGTGAAGTTTGAAGTTTACTGAGCAGCCACATCCACAGTCCGTCGCGTATTTCTGATATGTACCGCTCTTGGTGGAATCAAATGTGCCAAGTCACTTTAACACCTCCCGTGAAAGTATCTATAGAAGATTGTGCCAAGATATATTGGTGTCCATTTTAACCTACAATAAAACTAATCGAAGCAGAAAGCGGAATTGTCTGACCTGACATTGTTATATCCGGTTCGGAGACATCTATCTGCTTGGAGAAAACCGATTCCAATTCGAAATCACTTTTAGATTCTCACTGATATATGCAACCGCCTGTTGCCGGTGAAGATGTGCCTCCGTAGCCGATGTCCTGGAATCCAAATAGAATGACGAGACAAGTGTGCTATCGTCAGCAAATCAATATATTGGATTCTTGGTGTTTTCCAATAAGTCTTTGATATACAATAAAATGAGGTTTGGAGTCAATATGTATCCCAATATCTATCGAGGGCCACTTGCAGGGAACGTTCTTTTAGGAAGCTGAAGAGCCATAAACAGAAATGATCCGACAAGCATCGAAGTTTGGCCAGTAAACCCTCGTTCCACACACGGTCAAAGACCTTAGAAATATCAAACGCAATAGTTTTTGATTCTCCATGTTTCTCGATTGCGTTATTCCAAACATGGGTGACATACGAATGGTATTCTTATTGAATAAATCTGCGGAGATCGTTATTTCAACAGAATAGTTCTACTTCCACAATTAGAGTAACATCGATTATAGACATGTTTTTAGCTTTATAACTGACAATTATTTTTATTTAAAATTATTATTACACCTCTGACGTTACCTACCACCAATTCGCAGTTCTATGTTCATTTATTCAAAAACCTCAATTCACCAAATAATTTATGAAAAACTTTTCTCGATTTTACTAATGAAAAATACTGAACAAGAATAATGAAATCGTCATATGCTTCTGTTAATAAAACAGGAGCAGCTGAGAACATGTTATATTTTATCTAAGTATATAAAAGTGGTTTGACTCTAATGAACTGTATATGAATGAAACAAAAACAGAAATTTGTGTATTTTCAAACTATCGCACTGATGCCATTTCTACATCAGAAAGTATAAAATTTTTGGGAGTTCATCTTGACTCGT
>WOGP01010048.1:0-10173 GCA_015342065.1 Leptinotarsa undecemlineata
TTTTCCTAATTTAACCTAAGCTGTATCTCCAACAGGTACTGAGATTCCCATGCTTAGGATCCTTATCTTGGACACACTGTATAATATATTGAACGAAAAATAAAATCTAAAATATCAATGAATGTACGTTTGTTCAATTCACAATGTTCTTCAGTATTAGACCAATTTTTGTTCAAAGTTTGTTTCACTACTTCAAACGGTAGGTTTGTGAAAAGTGAAACAACATCATTGTGCCGCAAACTTTCGGAGTGCACAATATCGTTTACTTCGACTATACGTGAATAGAGAAGATTTCCAGGTACCCAACGTACTACTCGTTTTTTTTCCACCCCTCGAGAGCGCCCTCTAGGCGTGCAGTCTCGTTATTCAATAGCCGAACCTCGTATTCCATATTTGCTCTGTATTTGTCTGTCACGTTCGATCAACATTGATCAATTATTTTTCTTTTTCAGATCACAATGTAGTTCACCGCAGTTTAATCGAACTATATTCGAAATATGGCGTCATCAGTTTCGATTCATCCTCTTCCTATATCTATAGCGACGCCTTCACGAGACTCGCTGACCTTTACAAGCACAAAAGGCCTGCTAAATGGACCAGGACAGAATAATTGCTTTCTTAATAGCGCCGTCCAGGTAAGCAATAAAAATCTCTTATACATAGCAGTTTTGTAATCTTTTCTGGGACACGATATCGTCGAAGTGTCTAGACTTCGATGTGGAAATCGACGGGTACTTAGTTTAGGCTCAAGATATTTGAAAAATATTACTTTCAAGGTGGTTGATAATATTTCGTGGTGACTGTGTCGTGGACTTCCACTGTCTAATATAATATAAGTTGATTTGAAAGAATCTATAAATTTTTTATAAATTCTTTCAGGGATTTCAACTGAAACTACTGAAAAAAAATTGTTGTTTAATTCATTGGTTGCGATATATCCTCCAATGATTAGACTGTTTCAAAAATATCGTCCGTTTTAATGAGTCTACTTTAAATTCAATTTAAACAAATGAATTTTCGGGTTTATCGAAAACAGCTGTAGTTTCATTTTCAAATCAGGTGACAAGGTGGATGTTGAAAATTTCAGGCATATATCAATAATGACTGCACCTTCTAAATTATTTGAACAAATTATATATTCAAGATTATATGGATATGTTGAGAATAATTTAGAATATGACACATTTAGAGATGTGTCATATTTTAAAAAATTCCAATACCATTAATTCCAGGGAAGACATTGAAAGTCTAAGCCTTATTTATACCTATCTCCTTAGTTTAAATAAAGAGAATAAATTCAATAACTATCAATAACCTCCTAATAGAATACATTACCTTCACTCTCTGTTGGTTAACTATCGATTCATGTCTCTGTGAGACCTCACTGACAACACTGTATAGGTCAGAACAAGAAATTCTGTCAAACACTTTCCTTCAATTGTCATATGTCTTTTTCTAAATAACGTTCGACGACCTGTTGAGTTTAACTTCTACCAATAATCGCAATCTATCATTGCAATCATTTCATTTTATCACAATAACAGTGCATAGTGCTACTTGTTTTTTAACCATTTTTAATCTTAACTACAAATATGAGGATCCTCCTTGGTACTTGTTTGCAAACTTCATTTTAACCTCACTTTCGTAAGTAACTCATGTTTTTATTTGACTTTGTTTAAGTAACAATTATTGTAGAGTTCCTGATGAAGAGACAAGAAACGCCTCGAAAGCTTGAATAGAAAAAAGAGTTTCACAATATATATATATATATACGAAAATAGCTGTTTCAGGAGGGCTTTTTGTGCGAAAGTTACTTCTTTGCATGATATACACACCTATAGAGTTACTTTTTTTGAAATTGATTACTTCCTTTCTTTGGAAGATTCCCACATTTTTTTTTGTAGTAGAAAGCCAAAAATTTTTTTCCCAAAAATTAATTATTCCTAAAAATATAACAATTTCAATTTAAAGATTGATACTGATACTGATCTTGAAGTTGCCGAAAATAACAAATAGATAAAGAAAAGATAAAAGATTGCTTCAAGAATAACATAAATTATCAATCTCATTAAGAATGAGAGACCCAATTTGATTTTAGTGGAAAAACGTTTGTTTTACGAAATATATGCTCAGTTCACTGCATTGATGCTTTTTGGAATTTTGAAAAGTTTAACAAAGCAATTGTTTTCATTTTCGTGGTCTCAGGTTTTTAGAACCTCAAGAAATCTTACGAGTGAATGTCATTTTGTTGCAAACTTACTTTTTTCAACTATATTGTCAGTTTTCGCTGATTCTTAGAGTAATGAAAAGCGTTATTTGCTAAAATGGTGATGCTACAATACCGAGGCGCCATCTGAAGGTCGTTTGCAGAAACATAAAATGCATTTCTCGTATGTCACTAGTGGTTATGTTATTTAAGGTAAAATTGGTGTATTTTATTACAATTGTTTCTAATAGGGTTAATGGATTACTTTTCAATGTCTAACTGAATATATAAAATATAAGGAAGAAAAATCTTTGTCTACGGATCTAAATTATGGACAAAATCCAAAGAGCTCACATTTTTCAGATATATCTACGATCCGAATACCTTGCATTTCCTGATGCACTCAAATACTTAACTCATGAATAAAATTGCATAAATCCATGTAGACAGCGTATAACTAGATTGTATCAGAAATGTATTTCGTTGATATTATAATTAGACTCGAATATTTATCAACACTCCGGGTCAACCGTAGAGTTCGGAGAACTTCGACTTGTTTCTTAAAAGAAATCTGACGTTTAACATTTTTACGGGTACTGTGGAGTCCGCAGAACTCATCAGAAAACTTTGGATTCCAGATGTTTTAATTATATTAAATTCACATCTCAGACTATTTTCGGAAGCTTCTATCTGTCGACTTCATTCCGGGTATATGGCTATAAACCAAAATTCGAAATATTTATCTTGGATGTAAATGTAGATCAATACCTCTCGTGATATTAGCCAGGATTTTTTTTCATTTTTGCATTCCATCCTAATGCTTTTGATAAATGTAACGATAATTATCCTCGATGATACTCGAAAAATGCGAAAATTTTGACTAAACATTGCTCTTTACGATCTATAATCAATATTCTCACTTCATATTTTCATACATTTTTCGTAAAGGAATATTTTGGGGATATTAAGAGGGGTTCTGTTGATAACGAACAAAGAAAAATACATAATATTACTTGAGGAAAACACATATATTAAGTACATGAATGAAGAAGAGGAATGAAAACCAGTAAAACATTTCACAATCTGTGCAAATTTTATTTTCGTATAAATGTAACATCGTAAACCCTTAAGTAATTACAGTCATTTCATAGAAGCAACACCATTAATTATTTAGAAAGAACTGCATTGAATATAAATCACATTTCATGGAAGTGATACACTGTCAAGAGAAAACAAATGTTCCAATATGTAGAGCTGTTGAATAAAGTTAATGATAGATCAAAGGTCACCTAGTGCACGATCTGAACGTGATTTTTCAGATTCAGTGGTTATTGGTCGACGGATTTCATCCCTCGGCCGTTTTCACACAGTCAGGCATATCCTGCCAACTCACATTTTCACTCCTCCTTGTGCTATAATCTCATTTCAATCCTGTCAACAGCTGGATGTGTTTTGTTCGCATCAATCTTACTCTAGAGCTGTCATTCCTGCCAATGGCTATTCTCTCTCTCTCTCTCTCTCTCTCTCTCTCTCTCTCTCTGATCCATCAAAATCTGACGAGCAGAGACAGCGAACAACTTTTGGCGGAAATGACATCACTGGCAACAAAACGCACCTATTATTAATGATACATGAGTTCCCGATTGACGTTTGATCACAGAATACCTTGCAGAAGTGACACTCATTCGAAGGTATCTTGATGTTGAGGATTCAAGTTTCTGTGAAGTATATTCTGTGTTAGAGGTGCCTAATGTAATTTTCAGCGGTAAATTCAAATTATTTGTTCCGTGCTGAGTGTCACTTCTATCAGATGTTCTGTGGTTTGCTATCAACAGCAGTTAACATAAAACTGACAGCTATTTGTGAAGCAGTGTTTGTGTCTGAAAGCTTTCGGCGGTTGAATGTGGTAGCAGTAATTGCTGAATACAGGTGATAGATAAAATTAAAGCTTTTTTCTTCACTAAATGATTACGCAGTATTATCCGACAGGTGACGGTTCTGAATTTGTCTGAATGAATCACTTGGCAATAAAATCCCAACTCTGGAAGGAATATATTAAAAAAATGTTTGACAACTGTAACTGTTTATATAAAGATTTTGTATTTTGGTCATGTAACATTTATATCTAGTACACGTGAAGTTGATAATGCACTTCTGTGAAATGTTATTTGTGTTGTCATAATAAAATTAGATACAATGACAACTATTACCAATGCGTTTATTGTACGCGGCAAATTTCAAAGTTTTTCAATCAAATTTTCAGTAATTACACGTCCTCTTCTCAATATTATATGTCAAATACCAGGACCATGTTATTCATGAAATACCTGAACATGTACGACCATTATTACGTGAAAATGGTCGAATGTTGGAAAGTCTTCAGTATTGAACATTTATGGAGTACGACTCGTCCATGAAATGGCTGGAGGTGACTTTGATCGAAAAACTGAATTCTGCCAGTATGTGATGGATCAAAATGATAATAATACTAAAATATTTATTGAGAACTCTGTTTTTCTCTGTAGTTTTCAGTGCAAGGCAACTTGTTGAAATCAGGTCCTAAAAATAACGCATTTGTAATCCGTTTCGTGGATTTAGTGTTCTGTCGTTCATGAAGATGACCTATTCTTGACGGAAGATGTCACCGCTTTCACTTACTCAGAGTTATCCTAAGGATAAGTAAGTGAAAGTGGTTCAGCCTAGCAACACTGATGAAACTTATGACGTGTGGAAACAGCGCTCTCTAATGTTATATCATGAATGCTTTTTTTTGAGCTTTGCGTTCAACCATTCAGTTAGTAACGAATATTACTTTATGGAAGCAATGTAAAATACAACACCCGTATGTACGAATTATGCAACTCTTCTTACTCAATCCTACTTCTTCTTTTTCAGAATGAAAAAACCCCCATAAAATCCCAGTCTAGTCCGTACTCCCTGTCGCCGCTGAGCACGAGCAGCCAGCGCCTCCTCCGATCGCCTCACAAAGCCACCCGGAAGATCTCCCGCATACCCTTCAAAGTCCTTGATGCCCCCGAGCTCCAGGACGACTTCTACCTGAACCTCGTCGACTGGTCCGTCCAGAACGTGCTCAGCGTCGGTCTCGGTAGCTGCGTCTATCTCTGGTCGGCGTGCACCAGCCAGGTCACCAGGTTATGCGATCTCTCGAGCGACGGCAATGTCGTCACGTCGGTGGCGTGGAGCGAGCGAGGTCATCTGGTGGCCGTCGGCACACACAACGGCTACGTCACCGTCTGGGACGTCGCCGTCAACAAGCAGGTGAACAAACTCCAGGGACACACCGCCAGGGTGGGGGCCCTCGCGTGGAATGGGGACGTACTGAGCTCTGGAAGCAGGGATAGACTGATTCTGCAGAGGGATACGAGAACGCCACGTAAGTAGAATTTGTTAGTGTCAGCCTCGAAGGATCACGGTGCTTCAGAATTTTATTTTTCCATAATGCAAACTTAAAATGTCTAGTTTATATTTTTTACTTATTAGTCGGTGTGCTATGCTTGAAGACTGGCAGTAAACAAATCTAAAGAAATTAACTTTAAACGTTCAAGCCAGTCTCGAATATACCTACACGGTAGGTTGAATGGACTGACGCCTATCAGAAAACAACTACTCCCCTGGCTAATACCTGACTAATAAGAAAGTTTTTCTTCCTTATTCAGAGGAATCGGGCAAATTACGGATATCAGTTGGTTAGTACCTCGTCCACTAGATGAAGTGACATTTTTTGTTCACTCCAACTTACGAAGAGGAATGAAATACTCTGAAAAAATTTCGATTTTCAATTATGGAATATCATTGACTTTAGGTCGGTGATGGCCACTATCTTACATTGATGAATGGCTAATGAGCCCAGAACCGGTCTGCAAGTGTGCCCATTCCAAAATTGAAGTTCGACTATTTCAGTTGTATTGCCAATTGCATATGCAGGAAATTTTCTGTGAAAATATATCCAACGCCCTTCGTGGTATTAGCCAGGTGAGTAGTTGTTTTCTGATAGGTGTCAGTCCATTCAACCTACTGGGTAGGTACATGGAGACATGGTGATTTGGCAAAACACTGAATAAATGACAATAAATTTGACAAGATGGCCGTAATCAATTGTCAAAATTCGAAAGTCCCTCTTGGAATACCATATAGTAGCAGTATTTGCTATGATGCGACGTCCGTTGCCTCGATACTTTTGATAATGTCTACCGCAGTTATAGGCGAAAGGTTAAGCGTAAACACCTGCAATCCACGCCCAACTGACCCAAATAGCTTTATTGTCAGTATAACCTTGAACTATCATTTATATTCCTAATAAAGTCCAGGCAAGTGACAAGTGACATATAATTTCTTGTATTCTCAAATGCAATTCATTCCCTAACTTTCTGTCTGTATATAATATAATGTAATTCATTTCCTAACTTTCTGTCAATGAAAAATTTCCTTTCCCGCCATAACACAGCTACAGCCAAAGAAACATTTCAACGCGGTCAGGGAGCATTCAGCACTTTTCACTTTCATAAATAAAAATTATTCTTTCATTGATAAATAACTCCCGAGTAATAAGCTCGAACTGAATTTATTGAGAATGAAAAGTAATTGACTCGAAATCGGGTTTAATAAATGCGATTAGCGAGTTAGTTCACACGAAACAGGGGCTGAATCGTGGGTCGGATGAGAACAGCCAACGATGCCATTGACGTACAAGGAAAATTATAGCGAAATATATTCACTGATTGGCTATCTAATCATTTTCTGATTATTCTTCTGATCTGGCTCGAAGGACCACAATAGTATAAAAATACGGTGCCATAGAGGTACAAGGAAAATTATAGAAAAATATATTTGCTGATTGAACATCTGATCATTTTCTAATAATTCTTCTAATCCGGCTCGAAGGACCACAATACTACAGATATTCTATTTCTTGATGTTTGCATTGCTGCTAGGTTGACGTGTTTTTACCACTGCACTCTCTGGGAAGCCTTTATCTTCCCACTGCTTGACTTCCGTGAGAGGCTTTTGTCTGACAGGTTTATTGAAGCTGATTTTCAGTGAAAAAAGAGTTCTCCTAGCTTGAATGGGTGGTTAACTCGCAAAGGACCGATGTCATTTCAGGAGCACACATTTAGAAATGAAATGCCAATGAATCCTAAATAATTAACTCAATAAAACCTTTTTTCCCCAAGAATCGAACATGTCTCATTAAAATGTTGCCAGCTTATAA
Source organism: Leptinotarsa undecemlineata (assembly GCA_015342065.1). Classification (NCBI taxonomy): domain Eukaryota; kingdom Metazoa; phylum Arthropoda; class Insecta; order Coleoptera; family Chrysomelidae; genus Leptinotarsa; species Leptinotarsa undecemlineata. The sequence continues at coordinate 7,437 of WOGP01010048.1, forward strand.
TTTTATCATCATAATTACAATGTTTTGCTCAGGTGACATTCATCCCATCTTCAGCCCTTTCTTCAGGAGCTTCACAACTTTTTTCCACGTTTACTACATTTTTACTTTCCACTCAACAGTCATTTATTCACAACATAATATATTTTGTTTGTTTGTTGAGAAATTGTTATATTAGACCCTTTTAAACAACTGAGAATATATTCCTGAAAATTCGTATTGAATACTGCAGTAACTGTCCTTTCTCTACTGTGCTGTCGTCAGCAAAGCAATATATTGGATTCTTTGTTTTTTCCAATAAGTCGTTGATATACAATAAAAAGAGATTTCGTGTTAGAAATCACACGTTGAAAAGTTAGACCTCGTTATTCCTTAGCTCGCACAAGTTTCTCAACTTCTGAGAGTTGTCGTTCGTTTGGAGGCGACAGCTGATTAACGGAAAAACAGATTTTAAATAGATTTTTTTAACAGTTGCAATAACTCTTTCGTCTAGATGTTCACTAATAGGCCAATCAACCCCTTCTTCATTGAAAACCTTCTATTAAGTTGTCACAATGACATCTATGTTTTTAAGAAGGTATAACCAGTTGTTTTCTATTATTTTTTCATGACATTGCATTTGTTTTGAAGTAAACTTAAAAAAACCATTTCAATAGAATGGTTTAGGTAGTCTTAGAAGTCTTTGGAGTAACCTCCATATATTGTACGTTTTTTATCGTCTATTATTCATCAAATATGCAATAGAAAAACACAGAAACTAGAGAGTTATCGCTTTGATATTTCCAAAGTGTTTGATCAAATTTGGCTAACATCTTCGACGTTATGACTTGTCAAATTTTCATTTTTTTAAACTGTCCAGTTTTTGAAGACCGTTCTTCACAGTTGGTATAGATCATTCTCTCTACGAAACATTTCCAACCAACAACAATTAATTTAAAAAACACCCCCTTACCACCGACATCACACTTGTATTCTTTCTCTTGCCCTAGTTGCTGATAGCTAATAGTAACCAAGTAGAAACTAATGTCAAGTTAGCTGGGTCAATTTATATGTTGGATGTCAAATTCAGTACCAATATGTTTTGGCATATTCACATTGCGGAAAACTATTTAAAATTGGGACCTTTTTCAGAATACTGACCACATATACGGTCCATTCGTAAGCATGATCTGAGGCTATTGCAACCATGTTCATCAATGATATTTATGGACTGAGTATTTGTCGATCTCATAGGCAATCTTCTGAGGCAATCCAGCAATGCATTCGTGCACTGTGGATGAAACCTAATACCACTGATGAGGCCTATGGCAGGTCGAAACAGCGCTATCTGGTGTTGAATCACAAATTCCCCGTTTCCGTCCCTAGTTTCCACTTATTGCCTTACATAGAAAGTTGCAGAGAGAGATTAATCTCGTTTGGTTGACGATGTAGCAGCTTAGCTTTACAAAACCTATTGTCCATACCATGATGAGTCAATGACTGCATATCTTGATAACTGGGTTCGATTATTGTGTGCTTTGAGTGGTAAACAAGGAATCACAGTATTTGCTAGGAATGAATGAAATGCTGCTACTTAAAACTAAACAACATCGTGGGACTGACACACAAACCGCCCCCAATCTCCGCCCCTGAGCGCGGACGGGATCAAGCGTGGATTTATACAGAGAAACCGGCGATGCGAGAGGAAATAGGGATTAGGGCGACATTAGTAGCCACCACTTTGCGTATTGTCGTGGTTACTGGTGTGAAAGTGAAACTACCGATTTAGCAGGCACCCCTACATGCGAAAAGCTTAAATACTTTGCTCTCCGCTGAACAAAACAGATTAAGTAACTGATCCGAGGCATATGCTTCGCTTCTTATGAAGCGCTATGGGAAAGTTAGGTTTGGAGGGCCGCGATTGACTTTTCAACTATTTGTGAGCGTGAAGTTCAGTTATGCACGATATTTCTATTGGGTACCTGAATAGTTTCATAATTTTTTCATCAAATTGTTTGAGGCTCGTTGATTGGGAAGGAGCTGCTTTATCTTTGTCAGTAAACAAAAATTATCAGTACGCACAACTGTATGCTAATATTTTATTTGTTAGACAGTTTGGAGAAAAAATTAATTTTGAGCATTACAAACATTACAGTGAGATCCTAACATATCGGATGCATTTATTTTCTACGTAATTATGAATGTAAATAAAGAATCCTGAAACATGTGAATTTTCATTCATGAAAATACACTTTCTCAATGGAATAACTCAACTGTTTCTTTAATCCCTTAAGGGTAATAGGTACCCCCAGGTTAGCGTCATGGGGGGAACTTCCCCCCTGATTTTCGGCATGGGAAAAAGTTGGGAAATTTTGGGCATGAAGATAGAAAAAATAATAGTAAAAAAATTAATAAAAATTAAAAAAATAAAAATGAGAGAAAAGAAAAGGAGAGGTAATAAGAAAAGGGAAAGAACCAGGAGAAGGTTGTGATTTCCCAACATGCATAACTTGAAGAGAATTCTGAGTTGTTTGAAATCTTCAAAAAAAGTTTAATTTCTCCCAAGTAAGAGGACAGTCCTGAATAGTCCACAAATTTTGAAGCGACAATTTTACAAAATTTCCAACTTTTCGCTGTTTTTCCGACTTAGAAAAGTTGGCAAATTTCGGGCCGTGAAAATAGAAAAAATAATAGTAGAAAACAATAAGCGCAATATTATTTAAGTGTTGTTTCCTTTCATTTGTATTGAATATTCCTATAC
>WOGP01010049.1:0-10470 GCA_015342065.1 Leptinotarsa undecemlineata
AGGCATTATTCTCTTCTTCTACGCGTTTTTTAAAATATTTTATTTTCGCTTGATTAATTGATTGTTCAACTTTCTTCTTAATCTCCATGTATTCATTTTTCAAAATTTCGTTGTTTGGATCAAGTTTCCATTTGCGGTACATATTATTCTTTTTATTAACAATTTTGATGAGTGATTTTGTCATCCATTTTTTTCTTTTTCGGTCTTTATTTTTCAATCTAATATATATTTTTGACTTTTCGATACATTCCCACAAAATATTGATGAATTCATTTGTTACAGAGTCAAGATCAGGATGCTGTGAAAATATTTTCTCCCACTCGACATTCTGGATTGACTCGATCAACTTATCCTCGTCAAGTTTTTCAAAGTATTTTTTGTTGTTGTGATTTGTATTATTAATTTTACTTGAAATTATAATTTGTAAAAAAGTTGTGTGATGATCTGTTATGGCTGAATCTATTGTAATAGGCAGTATTGTTTCATAGTTGTTATTTTTACAATAAATGAAAATATGATCCAGACACGATTCTGAGTTATTTTTACTTCTTGTTGGAGTGTTGATTGTTGACTGGTAACCATACTCACTTAACATATCCAAATAATTTTTTGAGGCTTCATTTTCAGTTAATAAGTCTATGTTGATGTCCCCCAAAAATAGATTATAATCGGAAGGATCATTATCTCCACTCAGTATATCATTCATCTGATTTAAAAAACTGTCAATGTCGTTTGTAGGGGATCTATAAAAAGCATATAAACATATAGTACTATTTTCATATTTTATTTTTACTTTTATCAGACTGCTACCGCAAAGTTCAATGAGGGTATGAGACAAGTACATTTCATTCTTTATAAAAACAATGACACCATCATTCTGATTGTAACAACCATTACTGTAGACAGTGGTATAACCCGTAATATCGAATAATGAGGGGTCTGGAATATGCCAAGTTTCTGTGAAAACAATACAGTCCATTTGAGTGGATAAATCATCAATGAAAACCATGAACTCGTCGTAGTGTTTACCTATACTGCATATATTGTTATGTATTATTTTAAAATTTTCCAAATTTCGATTTATATGGATAATTTCTTTCAATTCGTGCGAGTTATTCAAAGGGTAGGTTGTTAGTTTTTCAATACAAAAATTTTTAATGTAGGGGTCCATAAGTAATGTTTATAGTGAAGTTTCTGATGAATATGTTCTAGAAGGTTGATGAGGAATTAAAACAAGTTGAAAGTTCTGCTGGATCACTTACATAAAATTTCTTCTTGAACGTGTAGCCGTCGTTTTCTTCGGCGTTTCTGAGTTTTGTGACTGTTTTCTGACTTTTTGCTTTGACTTGTCGCTTTCTTGATTTCTTCTTTCTCGTATCAGTGATTCGATGTCTTTAATATTTTCTTCTTCACTTTTTTTCTCCGTTTCTTCCACCCTGAGTTCTATGAATTCTTCACCTCTTGGTAGTGGAGTTGAAGGGTCGCTTTTATTTCTTCTCTGGGGCTGAGGGTTATATTCGTCGATATCTTCAAAGGTATTGTCCGACTGAATGTCTTTTATGGTGTAAGGAATTCCTTCAATTATAAGCTTATTGCCTTTGAGAGTTGCTCGTTTATTACTCTCCTTGGCCTCTTTCAAGTACGCCAACAGGATTTTTCTATCTGCTTGTTCCTTTTTGGTTAGATCCTCGGAGATTGCTATGTTGGACCCTTTCAGTTTTGGGCAGTTTTTTCGAATTTCGATCTTCTTCAGCTTCGACAGTAGCGTTACTAAGATTGGTCTTTTTGTTGAATCACTTCTTCCCAATCTATATATATTTGTGAGGTCTTTACTTTCAAATTCAATATGAAGTTTGTTTTTGAATATATCAATAGCAGTTGTAACCAATTTGGATGTTGTTTCCCCTTCTTCTTGTTGTACACCGTAAATTATGATGTTGTTACCTCTCAGTTTTTTCTCGGTTTGTTCGAGATTTTCTTTTAACTCTTTATTTTCAATTTCCAAGAATTTAATTTTTTTCTCTACGCTGGTATGCTTCGATTCTATTTTCATGGATAGTGTTTTTAATTCTTTATCGATTGCCTCAAACTTTTCCGTGAAATTCTTGTTCATTATCTGGAGCAGTTTATAAGTATTTTCACTCACATCACTTTTCTTGGTTTCTTCCAGGTCCGAGTGTTTGGTCATTTTGTCGATATTTCAAACAACTTATTTTATCGTTGAGGTGCAGTGTTCCGTCCTGGTTGAAGATCTCCAAACATACGTATTTAGATAAGGAAGTAGGTTTTTCGATCTGCTTTGTTGGTTACTTTTTATATTCTGTAGCTAGTGTAGATACCCGATTTTCCTTGGATAACTCCGCTGGTTTGGATGATTAGATGAAACTATGTTTCTAACTGCATGCGTTGCCTTTTAACGTTCCCGTCAGTATAAATCACTTCAGTTATATTTACTTTTCACCATTGCAAATATTTGTTATAGCCAGAGAACGCACTCACTTGATACAGTTTAAATAGTATGGTATGTTTAAATACTATATTTTTCCTGAGGCTTTTTTACAAGCATGGAAATCGTCACATACACAGTAGAGATTGGAGTTTAAAAATATCAAGTGATAAAATATGGAATACACACGGCTCTTTAAATTCGTTTCTGTACATGGGGATCACGTAAACGATAAGAGATAGTGTCAGTTAAAGGGTGGCAAAGTTGTGTATTTTAGAGACCTATGCAATGATGTGGAGGAATCAAATATAGCTCTTTTGGTTCTGGACATATACAGGAAAAACCAAAAAGAAGAAATCGAATATAGCTCTTTTGGTTCTGGAGATATACAGGAAAAACCAAGAAATCATAAATTATTGTTTTGTTGATATCTTCTTTATTCGCAGACTTATTGAAAATATGTTCACATTTTGCTATTGGCACTTGATGTGGGCTCTCGGAATATATCCATGAGTCTTTTATACAGGGTGTCATCTGACTTGGGCCACCACCATCTTTAAATTTTTAAATACGGACCTTTATTTTTTGTAGTTTTTGGATCGCAGACGTTCATTTCATACTGAGAAATCAAATTCAATTTTATATTTCGTGATGTTTCGGTAATATTTGATTATAATTGTGTAAATTATTCTTTTTCAAATTTCGGCCCTGGAAATTAGTTGACTGACTTGAATAAAAAACATAATAGCAACTTTCACGCCTCCCTATGTATCATAGAGTTTTTCGAGATTATTAGTTACCTATTCATATTTTTTCCATTGCTATGAGCGTTTTCCACAATGAACTTCGAATAAGAAAACCTTTTATGATTATTTGAAACATATCTACATAAAAAATATATTATATGTGTTTTAATAAGCAGAAAAAAAATAATAGCAATAATTACATACGAAAAAACACTACACTTGTAATTAAAATTGAAATGAAGTAATTTATATAGGTACTCAAAAAAACTATTGCCGCAATAAATATTCATATTATTTATTGCCCTTAATACACTTATTTGCTGCATTGTTGCGAAATCATTCAAAATCCTCAATCTCGAGTCTTCCACATTTTCTATCTCTCTGCCAGCGTAAATCCTATTTTTCAATGTTCTTCATAGAAAATAGTCCAAAATAGCAAGATCTGGTGATCTTGCAGACTATGGTGTTGTAACATTATTTGTCTCGAAATGAAAGGACTCCAATTCGAACATTTATTGCACAATTAATTTTTTTGTGTATATAAAATACTTACTTCATTTCATTATAATCATAGTGTTCGTTTAGGATGTTATTATTGCTACCATTTTTTTCTGCTCATCAAAACACATATAATATGTATTTTTGTTGTAGATATGTTTCAGATAATCATAAAAGGTTTTTTATTCGAAATTCATTGTAGAAAACGCTCAAAGCAATGGAAAAAATATGAATAAGTTTCTATAAATGATCCAAAAATCACAACAAAAATACAGGTCCGTATTTAAAAATTCAAAGATGGGGGTGGCCCAAGTCAGGTGACACCGTGTATAAAAGATTCATGGATATACTCTGAGAGTCCACATCAAGTGCCAATAGCAATATGTGGACATATTTTCAATATGTCTGCGAATAAAAAAGATAGGGGCACAAAAATTATTTGGGATTTTTTGGTTTTTCCTGTATATCTCCAGAACCAAAAGAGTTATATTCGATTTTATTATATCAATGAATACGTCTCTTGAATATGCAACTTTAGCACAATTCAACCGATATTCTATCTCTTATCGTTTACGAGATCCCCATGTACAGAAACGAATTTGAACAGCCCTGTATATGAAAAAAATTGAATCAATAGTAGATGTAGATGATGATTATATAAAACAATAAAATAAACAGTGCTGCTTTGTGCAGTTGATTTTAAGGTTTTCAAAAATGTGGAAACAGTTAGAGACTGTATACTTCATTTGTGATGCACTGTTTGGAACCTTTGGTATAGTAATGAATAATAATGGAGTTCTGCTCCAACACCACACCGTTATTTTCAACACCAAGTGATCATCATCAAGAGGAAACTTATACTGAATATCAATCGAATGTTGTCTTTATTCATACAGGTTCATACACGGTGGTTGTTTGGAAAATATCACTATCACTATCAATTTGAAAGTACACAATATATATAGCATATGTTTCAAGTTTGAAGACGCTGCGTTGTTGGGTATTTGTTTGGTAGCCATCAATAGCGAACGTTTTCGGTGAATTTGTGAAAATGAGAAAAGTTGGTCATCGTTATATAGCGCAATACTTTGAGTTGAGAAGCCCGACCAACATGAAAGCTGAACTGGATTCTACTCTGGACGAGTAGAATAAAACAGTGATTAAAACAGAAAAAATATTAGGAAGCAGAGTTTAAACGAGTTCGTACGAGTTGCCAAGACGAGTATTTAGTAGTCAACCAAGTGAGGTGACAACTCCAGAAACAGTGAAGAAAATCCACAAAGCAGTACTGTATGATCGTCGACTAGAAGTGCGCAAGCTAGCAAACTTAGTAGGCATTTTGAAAAGCGCGGTATATCGTATACTATCCAAAAGTTTGAAAATGAGAAAGCTGTGTCACACATGGGTGCCGCAATTGCTCACACTTAAGCCAAAACAGTGTCGTGAAAATGTTTCATATGAGTGTTTACCGAAGTTTCACAGCAATGAAGCAGAATTCTTGCATCGTTTTGGAACCATGGATAAAACATGGGTCCATCACAAGCAAATCAGTGGACTCAAACGAAAGAATGGGCTCCAAAGAAGGCAATGACCGATTCATCTGCAGCCAAGTTCATAGCATCGTTTTTTGTGGGACACAAGTAGGATAACTTTCATTGACTATCTCAGAAAGGTGACACTATCAACGGCGAGGAGAAATCAAGCAAAAAACGGCCGCATTTGACTAAGAAAAACTTTTGTTTCGTCAAGACAATGTACCATCTCACCAATCTTTATCGCAAAAGTCTTGACGTATCAACTGAAACTTCCAACTTATTCACTGAAAGTTTCACTTGACACGTCAAGAAGAGCACTTCCACCATGCCACTGAAGAAGATCTGGGCACAATACGCAACACAACCAAAATAATATCCCTAGATTTTTCCATATGTGTATCTAACATATTTGTTATGTCATATGTAGTAGTATCTGAAGAGATTGTGTTTATGAAAACAGCCTTTTACATTTCAAAACATCTCCTGTTTGGTTGGTATCAAAAGTCTACTCATAACAGGCACCTTCTGAACCCCTCTCGTGGCATAGACGTGGTATTATTTTTGTCCATCCTTCGAAGTCTTTGAGACACTGCAAGCTACGAAAATACGAGAGATGTACCTTATAATGAACGATTACAAGTACGGTAGAGAACGTCTGAAACGACTCTGAAGGAAATTTCGATTGAATTGGAATCATTTTACATAGGCATTCCCCCTCTATCTTGTCTTTTTTCCATCTTGACACTTTCAATACGAGTAATTAGTAAGAGTTTTGACAAATCGAGGGAAGATCAACAAAGCAAATTTATAAAAGACCATCCAATCATTTCCATAATTAATTCATGAATAACCGACTTCATCAAGTCGAACAAAACTTTGAAAACACAAATTATCAAAATTATTCAAATCTACAGAGTTGCTATAAAGTTTTCACGACCCTTGAGGATATTGATGTCTTGATTAGATGAACATCAAACTGAAGAATCATAACCAACTCGGTAACATTCACCTATTTTTTTTATTGATGCATTTTGGTATTAAAGTACAGGTTTTAGTGATTTTTTCGAAAAAATAAATTTTCACTTTGTTATTTCGGTGAGAGTTGGCAGTTGCTTGGGAATCGATATTTTTTGAAGTATCAGTAGCTCATTATTCCTAATTATAAAAAAAATCATTAGAAAACCTGTAAAACAATTTGGTAAAAGATGAATTGCAAAGTTTTGTTTAGTCCGACGTATCCAGAAGAGAATACTTTTCAGGTAATGATGACTGTACGAGGGGTAGGCGTGAAATTCAGCCAGTTCTTAAATACCATGCATATTTTCCCGCGAAAATTATTTCCCATAGATGTAATTGTATTGTAATTTTTGCTGGTAAGGATGGACACGAATTAATTTCCGTGCATATATCTCCGAAACCAATATCAACAAACAGAATAGTTACTTAGCGAAAAACACAGCACGATCATAATTAACCACAATAAACCCTTGCGGGTTGCGGTGGAGAGTCAAATAAACCCACTAACTTTGAATCTAACCTAACCTCACCTTGTACAATGGTATTTTTATCCCGAAATCAATCATCAACTTAAATACTCTTCAAAAGATAATTTTCGTTATGAAGAACCCAAAGTAATGAAACAGTAATTTTTGTTAGTTGGTCATTTTATTTTATATATTTTTTCAATTGGTTTTTGGAGTTATAACTCCGTTATAATTTAGCAGAGCTTTCCAAGAACGACTTCTTTGCTCTTCTCGATACAATTACCTACTGAAATTTCGAGAATGCCTCAAAAAAACCTTTAGTTTTGGTCAACCATACAATACACACTTGTAAAACAATTATTTCCCAATGAATCATTTTCACTTCACACAATTATTCTGAACATTACTCTATAACCTCGAACAATCCAATGTTGAAAAAATCTGCACTTTCTATTATTGAAACATAATCGGAACTGAATTGTTTCTTTGTTATTTGAGACAAAATATGTCACCATCAATATGTGGAATGTTTTCGGATACTTTGTGTTAATTTTGTTTCAGTTGCGTACTTCTTTCATCAGCGGTCATGCATAAAGAGATACTGTATGTGTTACATCAAGCTTCCAATAGAAATTCAAGTATAAGGAGTGAAACAATCAACTGATATTTCATAAATACCTTTCATATACTCCTATACCAATATATAAGGATTTTAAAAATGGTTCATGAATATACAGGGCACAAAAAAGAAGCATGACTCGATAATATTAAGTTATTTTTAATAAAATAACATATACAGTGTGTCAATATGAAAACACATCACCCTCTATAATTCGGCATTGAAGAAAAATCAAAGATGTGCAGAAAGTCAAACTTATTTCGAGGGGGGCATTTTGTAAGCTGATTTTCGATTGGATTTCATCATCCCTCTGGCGGGTGGCAGAAACAACAATTTTTGAATATAAATAGTTGAAAGGTAGTTCAGCTACCATTTGAAAAATACCACATATTCTGTACCTTTCTTGTTAGCAGTTCGTAAGCTTAGGTATCAAAAACACTTTGTCATATCATTTTAATGACTTTCCCGAAGACGATTGTGGATGGTAAAAATCAAAACGTCGTGAAGTAACGTGGTTACTTTGTTCGTAACACAATCACTAACTACGTAGTGCGTACCACACTATATCCTGCATCAACAAACGTCAAACGTACCGCCCATGAACGAATAACGAATAAACCATCAACTCGAAATAATAAATGTCATACGTTGCAAAGGAGCTAAGCCTCCGACCGCTTTAGAAATCACAGGCTCCACGAGACCGAATCAACCAGCGACATACGTCCCGATTTGTAATTTCAGGTACGGAAATTATAGTATTACAGGAGACTAGCCTCCAGTTGGAGTCTGTTAATATACGACTGCGTCTGATAATGAATTTTACACTATTGAAAGTCTAGGAATGCCTTAACCAAATTTGATTTCAATTAAAGCATCAGATAATCGACAAAATCGAGGATTCAATATTAGTTGGTACTATAAATGCGATTGGTTAACCGGTTCCATTAAACGAGAAAAACTTTTTTGTTGGCTCTGTGTTTTATTTGAAAAATTCCCCTCGTTCTAATTTCAGGTAAAAGTTAATTGTCTGGATTTTCGGTATTCTTTTCAAAATCCACCAAAAGAAGCCATGTGTTAAATGAAATATGTGGTAGCCAAAAACCAACTTTTGCTGCTACGCGTTGGAATTCTACATCTAGAGCAGTAATTTCAGTGCATTCAAACAAAGACAAATTGATTGATGTCTTTGATTTTATCCTTAACAGTGACAATTTTAAAACCGACGACCAAAGTCTGAGGGAGGCGATAGGTATAAAATATATTTCAAATGATCACAAGTTTTGTTTCTTGTTAAAATTATTCAAATTAATATTTGAACATACCGATGTTGTCTTTTCTATTCTTGAAAATAAATCAACAGATATTAATTACTCAAAACCATGGTTGAACAATTGAACAGAAATGTTGATGAATTTTAGAAATAACGATACATTTTTTAATAATATTTTCGTAACAATTGATTTAACTCTCGAACCGCCAGCGCCGAAAAAAGAAAAACCAATTTAGACTTACCCTATTTGAGACAAAATTATAAACAGATTCATTATGAAATATTGGACACCTTTTTAATGCAAATCAAAGTTGGATTTGAAGATTTACTTAAATCAAACTACTTTGATTTGTTGTTGTTTGAAAAATGTTCGTCCTATACCAAAGATTTTCCCCAAAAACTTTATAATTACTCAATAGCTCAGTATCCATTTTTCGATGTTATTCAACTCAAAAATGAATTAATCATAATGTACAGCAACCCTAAAATGTTTCAAGTCTCCTTCAATAAATTTTATGTTTAAAAATGATTTGAGAGATTGCATACCTGAGTTATATAAACTTATACATACAAAGTAAAGAGTATTTCTTTCAAAGAAGATCATAAGTTGTTTTGAAATTTTTATCTCTATTGGAGAAATGATTACTTCATGCCAACGGCGCCATGTTCCACAAAACAAAAGAAACACAATTTTTTTAACGAAAAAATCAAATTTCTTGGCCTTTCAACGACATCATTCGTTTGATTATATTAATGTGAAGATGAACTGTTTTGAATCAAGAAAATATAATATCATCTCAAAACCTATCGCCTATTCAAAGAGGAAAATAAACTGTTTCAAATGGAGAGCAATATCAACTTGATCTGAAAACATATTGTATGTTTGAATTCAAAACTGTATCCCTTCAAATAACTCGATTAGTTTATAACAAGAATTTTGTGAATCTATATACATAACTATATTATGATCGACTGAACATAACAGTAATTTCATATAGAATGAACATGATTTTTTTAAAAAAGTACTTCATTAATTTCAGTTTGAAAAAAACTGTTTTATTTTGACATAGATATTATTGAAAAGAATTCAAATTAAATATTATGAGAAACTAACAATGTAGAACAGTGTTCGCGTACGCACCAGTATGGTTTGGAAAGTGACGTGGGTGTGTTGTGTTTTTAAGGAGGAAGTGTTGTATGTGTCTCTAGGTAGTGCAATTCTTTTCCCATTATTTTTTATCTATCATAATCAAACATATTTTACACGACTCGGGTCTTACACAGTTGGAAGATATTTTCATGGGTAAGTATTATAATTGGATAAAATTGAGGTGTTTGGGTTACTTGAAAAAGAAACTTTGCTATATCAGTAAGTACTGCGCTTTGTACCTAGTACCGAAGAGAAAGTGGTAAACTTTGACTGCAACTCTTAATTTTGCCCTCATTTTGCGAAAATTATATCAATGCTGCACACATGCATTATTACATTTTCCGAGCTCTGCAAGTGTGTATTAATTTGAACTGAAAAATCCACCATGTTGATTCAAATTCGCCAATCTCTTGTTTTGATAATATCTTTTATCTTGTTTCAAATAAGTACATTTTCTCTAAATAAAATTCGATTTTCTCTTAGACCGAATTCCTTTTTTATTGAACGAGAGAGGTACTTCTAGTTTTGACAATAAATTATAATACAAAAAATACCAAAGTAGGCACCAGTAGCTATAAAAAGCACCTACATATGACAGCCACTTTCTGATTTCAACATGTAAATATTTGTTTGAAGGTGGTTGATAATGTTTCGTGGTGTATTACATCAGTTCGGACTTCCATTGTCTAATATAATATAAACTGATTTGAAATCCCTGAAAA
>WOGP01010050.1:0-10469 GCA_015342065.1 Leptinotarsa undecemlineata
AATCAACTACCTTAAATTTCGAAATTTTTCATAATTACCCATGGTGGAAAAATTCAGTTGAGATAACTTTTTCATGGAGTGATCAATTGCTATGATTATAAGAATAAGTAACTGAACAACTACCACTGAAAAATAATATGCCGACGTCTATGTCGAGGCGGGAATTCCCTCTCTGTGCTGTTCCAATGGGTATTGGAAATACTATAAGGCGATAGAGATTCGAATAATAGTTGAAGTTTCAGTTGAAGTATTTGTTAGGAATAATACCATCAGATTTTTTAAGCGGGCAACTATTAGGATCTCGAAAACTTTCAAAGTTAAAAGGACGGTTAAATTACAAAACAATTTTCCAGATGGAATGTGATGAAAAGTTTTTTCAATCGGCTTTGTAATACACTAAATTGCTGTCTTTGTCATATCCCACCGAATTTGTTTTTTCCACTGGTTGGGAAAACTCGTTAATTGTCATCCCGTCATGATCGGACTGTGGAGTACTTAAACGATATAATAAAACTCCTTGCTTTATCATACAGATGTACCTTAAGCTGCACTTGAGAGGATTCGAGTGATTTAAGCTCCATAAAATTGGATTTTGTTTATTATCACCTGAAAAGTTTCCGAACTGAGGAAAATTTATTATTCTGTGAGAGGCGTACGTCCTTTTTCCCGTAGACATATCCGGTTTAATGATACGAGCAAAAGCTGATTGATGCTCGATAAGAGAGAACATTCATCAAAGGAATAAATGAACATGTTTATTGAAAACCTGTTTTAAACGGTTATCGATAACGACTAGTGCAATGTGTTTCTATTGAAATACAGAGTGATTTTAAATACCTTAATAATATTCATGGATGGTTTGGGTCAATTTCAAAATAAATTCCATTCAAACATAAATCTTAAACGAATCAATTATTGATATATAAGGTACTACATTTCTGGGAAAATATCATTTTCATTATAGTAACTTTGTTGTTATGCCTAATATTTTTGTGAAACGTTATGCATTTTATATACATCAATAGCCATTTTTTAATAATAAAACATAATTTTTCATTCATTCCAGTGGCGTCCGGAGGAATAAGCTTGTCAAGACAGATAAAACTTTGACTCAATCAGGAAGCATTCACTAACATATTTGTTTCGTAACCAAAAATAGAACAAAAACCTTTCCTGACGTTTAGGTCTACCCAGACCAAGTTAGTCCTTTTGTTAGCCCCGGTTTGCCACGAGAAAGTCAGAATAGCTAAAAGCAAACTCGAAAATTACATCTGCTTCAACATAGGCAAAAATATGTCACTATAAGACTCCTTACAAGATACCTTCCCAAAGTTAGATTTCTTTCCAGTGTTCAAAAAGTGAAACCCAAATTTAGCGACGGATTTCAGACCTATCCCTATCACCCCAAAAATCGTAAAATTATAAAGTGAAAAAATAGTATTTTTTAATGAATACACTATTCGGTTTTTGCCGCAATTGTTATACAGCTCCACTGCGTAGGACATCGAGTATAGTCGATTGATTTGAGAGAAGAAACATACAGAAATCACTATGTTCAACTTCTTCAGTCGGCTTTGTATCTTATGATATAGTAGTCGACGTTTCGAGAAACCATTTTTTTGGTCATAAAATTTATTTTCAAACATTCGCCTCATATTCTAGATAGATTCAATTCTTTCTTTCACAACTGGAGACGTGAGTTTTTTTTATTTGATTTTTCTCAATTTCTCTTTTTTTCTGATTGACTCAGCAATTACTTGATAAAGATCCATAGTAATTTCATAAATTCCTCAAATCACTGTTGACAAAGCTACTGTGTTAGCGAAGCATGTGATATATTTTTCATATGAAGTTTGCGGAGATCAAATCGTGAGGTGTAGTTTATGAAATTTCAATTTGTTGTTTAAATTCATAAATACGACAAGTTATTAACTAACTGATTGATACTACGCAGTAACTTTTCGGGGTGAACATTTCAGTTCGCCCTTTATTACACTTCAACAGATTCTCTATTGATTCAGCTTCGTTAAATTTTCCATATACTCAAAAAATAGTAAAGAGTATGTCATATGACTACTTGAAGATGACATAATACGTTAAAAATGATATGGAAAGGTAATTTTTTTATTGGAATGATGTAAATTCAATTCATATAGAGAAATGTGCTTAAAATGATGTTAGAAACTGAACTATTTTTCAGTGCAGTATGGAAGTATGATGGTTTAATTCGAAAGGAGAAATCAACTTGACTCAGGCCCCTGGAGCTCTTTTATGATACCAAGCTATCTCTCGTCGTAGAAGGCCTGGTTACGGTAATACGGGGCTCCACATTGATGAACCTTCTTTCCCTAGCTACTCGTGGGACCCCTTATGAACCATGAAGTCACTGGAGAATCCTACCCTGACTCTACAGAGGATAAGAACGTCGAGTACACGATCCGAACTATCATCACTGTAACACTGGATCCAGATTAAGAGCTTCTAAGTTCTCCACCTTTTGATCCTGTTATCAAACCATAGAGGCTAGGAGGTACAGCTAGAAAGCGACTTATCGCTTTCTGAAGAGCAGGATATCTTATGAATACGCCAGAAACAGAATCTATATGAGAAGAGAAAATTGAGTCCTCATGAGTAGGTCATCAAGCTCTTAACTCAAACAATGATTCACCCAAATCATATGCGAAAAAACTTTTCATGGCTGAAACTCACAAATTATCAAGTATATCATCATAAAAGTTACTGCGGTCATTGAGGTGGTAATCTTGCACCTCAAATATCTGAAAACGTCGATATCGATCAACCAACTGAAATATTTTCACTATCATAGCTACCATAGAGGATATTCCAGAAGATAATCCATAGGTAGAATCCAGAGCTGACCATTTCGGTCTCTAGGGCTTCGGGTTACTTGAGAGGACCAGGAATGAGGTTTCTGGCAGATGGGTGCAGTTAGTCTTTTCTTTAGAAATAAGTTACAGGAGACCTACTTACAAAGCCACAAATTTATGTTTCCTACCCACTAGATGAAGATAGATACAGACTGACCACCGATCAGGTATTCGCGAAGTTGAGAAAAATGTATCATCGTCTATCAATCTTGGTGTGCATTATTCTTCACACGGAAATTCAGGCCAAACAAATTTTTGTGACCTGAAATCAAAATGAATCGATTGAAAAGTAAGTAAAATGTCAATTATATGTAATTGAAATTAGAATGAAAATGAAGATGAGTGAAAAAAATCCAAAAATTGCAAATGAAAATATAAAAATAAATATTCTCAAACCAGGCTACTTCACTACGTTTTAATTTTCAATACATAGAGTATATAATATATTGAGTATATCACACGAAGACGATTGTGGATATTTTGGATACTTCTTTCTTTTTTATTTCAATGAAATAATGATACATGTTTCTATTTATTATCTAACGTCGAATAATTAAAATATCAATTGGTATTCGTTACTGGAATTGTAATAATGTCTCAAAAGAAACCGACCGTGATAATATTTGGTAATTCAGGAAATCATTTTCAAAACTCCGAAATAACAAGCTTCCTAGTCTGAGACTGTAAAAACACTAAACGTCTTTATCCTCAAGATAATCTTCACATTTGCAGAGGAAACGGCGAAAACGCGAACATTTTCTATATTACATCGATGCAATTCTTTCCCTTTTTGTTTTCCACAGACAATGGAAACGTTCAATAATCTGAAAAATATTCAAATTACACGAAATTTATTTGTGCGGTTGCTTGTTTTGAACAAATCGTTCCATTTTAAATTCATATCGATAAATCATAACGTCGAGATGGTAAGAGACCAGTAAAACTCGCGAAATCTAGCCATATTTTGTGCTCCAATGAACTCGAAAACTACGTTATAGGGGTGTCAGAAGAGAGACACATCCCATGTTGCCAGTGATCTCATCTAAGTCAGAAATTTGAGATTTTTTCATAATGTATACAACCAGCAAAATAGTAATCCGAAAATTTGATATAATTCCAAATAGTGTATCCTTGTGAATACCAATAGATAGGTGTATAAGTCCAAAGTGAGTGGGTCTATTCGACCCTTCACTACAACCCGCGAGGGTTCATTGTGGCTCAAACCTTGTGAAACTGAACAAAAAAAATTTAATTTCTAGACAAAGCTGAAAACTACATTCGGTTAATGTATTTTCGGTCAAATGACAAAAGACACTACCAGCAAAATTGTTTTATAATTTCATGGTGCTACAACAGTTTTATTTTGTTGGAATTTGAAATTGTGAACACAATACAGTCGTATGCAATGAAAATGTTTTATAATTTTGTCATAGAAACGTTTATGGAATGAAATTGAAAAATCGTTATGAAATAGTCAGAAAATGATCCCAGAAACGTTTTACAACTAATTTATGAAACATATTTTCTTATAAAATTAAATTATTTTATAGCAGTTTTATAGCAACTGTTTGCGAGGTTTGTATGATCTTCATAAAACTGTTTCATGCTTATTTTATAACTGCTTCCTGTAGCTTTGATGAACTATTTTTTTAGAGTGCTTTCAAACACAATTTTGCTTTCTTCACCATATTGTCCCTTTAATGATAATTTCCCAATTATTTTATAGTATGGTATATTTACTACAATTCCAGAACAATGAAATAACTGTTATAAAATCAAATTGCTTTCGCTAATATATATTTGCCGTTGGCAAGAATAAAATGCAGCTTTTGAGAAGAACCACCTGACATTGATTTTAGAGGTCGTGTAATGAAGTATAATTTGTCAGTTTTATTCCACTAGCGTCCCAATAACTACATTCCTAATAATGTTGTGTAATATTGGTCATTGGAAAAAAATTATGAAAAGTGGTTCGTTCCAGACAAAGACCCACTTATCCTAGTGCCTCAATTTTTATCTTGCTATAAACAGGAATCGGATGATTAAAATCCGTCGATTTGAGTGGAGCACCATGTATTTATTTTCTCGAATCACTAGTTCAGAATTCCTTCGAAATTTAGCCTATATAATCGACAGATAATATTTATCGAAACTATACGTGAGAAATTTTATCTTCATACAAGCACTCTTATAGAAATCCATACCTTTAAAAATAGTCAGACTCTGCCGCAATACCATCACTCCTAAAACTGTTTTTTAAAAGTTTTATAGGGGTAACATAGTAGCTGAATTGACACCAAATTATTTTATAGAACGACTCCATTTCAAAATGATAGCAATTCTGAATAATGACATTAGATAAGTTGAAAATATGAAATACCGCACATATTTACATAGATATTACAAGATTATAATGGTGTGAATTTTTGTACAATTAATAGTTTTTTCCAAAAAGATTAATAAAAGAGTGGCTCGCTTATATTTTGCTAATAATAAGTTATATATTTGTCAATAAAATTTCATTCGCAGTTAAAGTTTCAATCTTTGAAGAACACACAATGCCTTCAACGGTTTTATAAGTACAAAATTGAAATTATTAAAATGGCTTTGTCTAATGGTTAGTGTCCAATACAAAATTACTTTTTGCGCCTTCAAGAAAACATTTTGAACACTTTTTCATTTTATCATTTTCGTTGTAGACTGCATTATATTTCATAACGCTTACTTGGAACTACTAAAAAACTACTACTATAAAATTGTATTTCTATTATTTTATAGGTATCTTTACAAAACAACTTTTTAAGAGTGTTTGAAACACTTTTTAGTAACTGTCGAAGTGATTATAAAACTGTTTTTGGTGTTTGTAAAAGGCCCTATAAGATATCAGTAAAGACTATAAAGTTTTATAGAACGGTGCCAATTTCCTACTTATAAACACATTGAAAACATTTCTGGAAGAAATACAGTTTTATATTTTGTTTTTCCGAAACTATTTCACAACTATTATAAAATATAAAATTGCTAGTTGGGGAACTCTATCAAATGTTAAAAATCTGATTTTCTCCACGGCGGTTCTGGCACAGACAATGAGCTCAGTTACAAGGACTTGAATTTCCTCTCTAAAGTTGTCAGATCAAAGTAAATTTTCTTCAATCACTGATCGATGACCAGTGTGCGACTACCTTCGTCAGATTGATGAGCTACACCAATATGTAGCTTTAAAAGTAGGTCTCCTGTGACGCAGGGAGATGCTTTTCCATAACTCCAGGGTACTAACTGCTTCCGCCAGTCAGGGAATGCTCTCGTGATCTTCTCAAGCAGTCTGTAGCCAACCAGGCCGGAGTGTGCAACTCTGGAATTGTGAGACTGGACTATCTTCTGGAATATTCTCTACGAAGGCCATTATGGCAGTGTAATGATCGATATTGAGGTTGTCAGTGCGAGAGTTTACCTTCATTATCGCTGTAACCTTTCCATATGAGGGAATCTATACGTTAGCTATACCTGACGATAAATGAGATTCAACCATGAATGGCTTCTTCATTTATGGTTTGGGCGAATCATTGTTAGTTTTCGAATTTGTTGAAAAGCAGAGTCATAAGGGATTCGGCTCCTAAGTTGTTTCCATCTAGCCTCCTAGGTTTGTTCAATTAGGAGTTGAAGAGCTGAAAAGCTCTTGTTCTCAATCCAATGTAAAAGAGAAGTTAGTTGAAGTCATTTGGTCGACGTCTATCTCTTCTGTAATTTCAGGTTAGAATATCTTGGTTACTTCATGTCCGCAAAGGGTCCCACAAGTAGCTAGGGAAAAAAAGTATATCACGGTGAAGCCCAGCATTACCGTGATGTGAAGACGGTAAACAATAGATTCCTGTATGAAAACGCTTGAGGAAGCTTATGTATAAGTACACACATATTGCGGTTTTATAAACTACCCAGTGAAAATCTCACAATAAATTGTTAGTTCATAGAATTCCTCAACGGAGGAAGATTTCATCTCGCCAAATGAGAACCCAACCTTTTGGGTCAATACATAAGTTTCCAGAATTCTATATTTAAATTTGAAAATATAATTTTTCATATTTTACTTCTAACATGAATATTACCTATCGATTTTCACAATCTATAAGAGTTTTGGCGTGCAAATCCTAACTACTTTCTTACTATACAACCATCTACAACTTGACTCATTTATAATGTCGTATATTCTTTTTTCTTCAATTTTAGTCACTTGGTTTTGACAAATAACTTCTTGTATATTCCAAAAGACTACGTTTGTCCATTTACTGATTTGGATAACTGACGAACCCAAATGAGATTTATACTAATTTCACGTATCCTTCTAATAGGCTGATTGATGAGTGACTAGATGGCACTTATCCATACCAGTGAAAAGGCAAACGTTACACAAAAGCAGTCCTTTCCAAAACTTGCGAATAGCTTTGCAACAAAATAACTCCAGAAAATATCAATAGTATTAAAAATAAATTTGAAGTTATGAGGGAGGAGATGTTCTGAATCTCACGACATAGAAGGAAGGAACAATTATTTTGTTTGCGCAGAGAAGGAACCCAAAACAAGCTCTGCCCCTAAACATCAGTACTGCAACACTCTCCTCGATGCGCGTTTCACTAACCAAGAGGGCGTCAATACTCGAGGAAGGTGTTGAGCGCAGTGCTTATTTGGGGTTTATTCTATGCCAGAGGTTCCAGTTCTACCATCCAAGAAAGAGGCGAAATGCAATGAATAATTTTATTGGTATAGTCTAGAGAAGGTTATCGAAAAGTAACTACAAAATAAGATCTCCATCTCAAAGCATCTCTCAACTACTGAACTACAGGGTAATAATTATCCAGAAAGAAATGTACGACACAAATACGTTTTGGAATTATTGAACAAATTTATGGAAACTGGATCTGTTAACAATAAAAAGCATAACCATTCAGGAGTTGTCAACGATGAAGCTATTTGCACTGCAGTTTTAGGACACGTTGGACTAATGGAAAATTCGCAATCTCTTATTAAGTTATCTCGAGAATCAGGAATAAATCGTATAGATGTTTTCAGCATCCTTCATATGTACAAATTTCATCCATATAAGATTAGACTAGATCATGAATTGAACGAAGATGATTTCGATGGACGTATCGAGTTTTGTGAAAGTCTCACTGAACGGATCAATTCGCATCAGAATATCTTGTATTAAATTTGTTTTTCGGATGAATGTACGTTTAGTTTGAATGGAGAGGTGAATCGACAAAATTGTTGATATTGGAGTGATACGAATCCTCATTTATACCATCAAGTTTATACCCAACGACTTCAAAAACTAAATGTTTGGGCAGGAATTTTAGGTGGCTACATCATAGGACTTTTTTCGTCGATGATTATTTGACTAGTGATAAATTTTTGGATATGTTGGGTTATCGAATAATACCGTGCATCAATAGGACAAGTGAGGAGGATATAAATTTATTCGAAAACGAAATATTTTTTCAGCAGGATGGTGCACCTCCTCATTATACAGCTCCAGTGCGACAATTTTTAGATGATCATTGTCCTGGTCGCTGGATTGCCAAAAGAGGTCCTACACAATGGGCACCAAGATCTCCGGATATGTTGGAGAACCCAATAATATCGTGCATCATCAGGGCAATTGAGGAGGATATACATTTATTCGAAAACGGAATAGTTTTTCAGCAGGATGGTGTATCTCCTCATTATGCAGCTCCAGTGCTACCATTTTTGGATGATCATTTTCGTGGTCGCTGGATTGCCAAAAGAGGTCCTACAGAATGGGCACCACGGTCTCCGAATCTCACTCCTGTAGAATAGAGTCATTTGAAGTCTAAAGTGTATGAGATAGAATCAACAACATTAGAATATTTGAGAGAGAATATCATGACGCATTGCAGAGAAATAACTCCCGAGATTCTCAACCATGTGAGAGCGGCAATGGAAGCTCGTTTGTACCATTTTATGAAAGTTAGTGGAAACGTTTGAACATTTACTATAGATTTTTTTTTCTTCTCATTGTCCAGTCATTTGACAAAACCTCATAATACTATTGTATTTTTGTATGGCGAATAAAAGATATTCTATTCTATTCCTCAGATTTTGATTCAAGAATAAATAAAAAATCTCTTTTTCTGATTTATCGCTTCCATATTTGTCTCTAAAATGAATATTTCAAAATCTGGCCTTCTATATAATTGTTGATCTGTTTTGTTATTTTTCCTGCAAATAATTGTTTCAAAAGTTATTCAGGGTGGCTCATTTTCAACAAAAATAATTTGTAGCTCCTGAACATATGGCTTCAGGCCATATGTTTTATACTTTGTTGAAATCTGCTCATCATGGAGCATCTGATAATGCGAAACAATATGGGGTGATCCATTAAAAAAAATGGTGACATGCTCTGGAGGTGCGATTGGGGAAGTACCTAACATCAAATGTGATATGTCAAAATGTGTCTCCCTGTATTCTATTGTTGACGTGTTTTTTCTCATTTTTTCTGAAAATCATTGTATCAAAAGTTATTCAGAGTGGCTCGTTTGAAGTGTTTGCACTGTATAAGGGTTAACGTTGTTAATTATTTAAGTTTATTGTATTCGTTTGATTATTATCTACTTTAAGAGACCTAAGCCCAGCAAAAGTACGACTGTAGCAAAAAAATAAACTCTCGGTTAGTATAGGCGTTCAATGAAATGATCCAAGTAAACATTATATAAATATATGGAACTACTAAATAGAAAACAAGGTTTTTTCCTAGTAGATCGAAACTATAAATGCTAATTCAACAAAAGTAACATTTCATTAGGAGGTAAATACTTTGAGGTGAAGTAAACAAAGTTTATTGACAATGTTTCATGATGAATTTCATTAGTTCGGTCTGATACATAAAATTATTTAAAATCCCTGAAATAACTAAAAATAGAAGAATAAAAAATTAAATAAGAAGAATAAAAATGAATAGCTGAAAAAACAATCATATTAAGCAAAAAACCTGAAATGAAATAATAGTGAAATAAAATACAAGTGAAATTCAAAAAATTGAACAAAAAATAAATAAAATTAAATTAAAAAGTTAACAGATTCCAAGCCAAGTTAATTCAGTTTCGATTGTTACTATCCACAATCGTCTTCATGTGACGACTGGACTGATTCTTTCATGAGCTGACTATTTATAGGTCATTTGAATACTTTTTCTTATCTCTGCTTTCCTTTTTCCGCTTCACTGGTTTAGTGGGAGATGACCAGTTGGCGGGAGTTGGCCATTTTTTGCTTGATTATGGGTTTCCATTTATTGTGTATCTCTACGCTAGCTTGGCTGAATACACTGTTAGATAACATGTATGCGGCTTCTTTGAATTTCCTCCTAAACCACTGTTCCTCTGTGTGTATGATCTCAGCTTGGGACCATTCGATGTTATGTTGATGGGTCCATGCTCTGCTATTCCTAATTTGCTGGTTTCCCCTCGCTGTGTGTGTTTCTTGTGCTCGACAATGCGAACATTCAATGGCCTCTTAGTTTCACCGATATAGGATTTTCCGCTCTCACAGGGTATCCAGTAAATGCAATTC
>WOGP01010051.1:0-10469 GCA_015342065.1 Leptinotarsa undecemlineata
ATTCATGTATAAATTATGTAAAAAAAATCCTCACTTATACCTGAATCAAAACGATTTTCATTCACATAACACCAGACAAGCACAACAGATTAAAATTGAATTCACAAGACTAAATCACTGCCGTTTTTCGAAAAATTATTATGGTCCTATTTTATTTAACAAACTACCAGAAGATATAAAAAACTTAAATACAGCCTCGTTTACAAATTATATGAAGAATATCTGCCTGGAAAACGCTTTTTATAGTATCGACGAATTTTTATCATTTGACTTCAACACCAACTAATATTTTGAATTTACAATATACGTAGACAGTGATATTTATATTGAAATTGTTCACATCTCATTTCCCTATTTGTTTATTTTTTATTTATTCATTTAGTGTTTTTATGATATTCTTATGGTATATGATATTTGACAAAACCTTATAATACTATTGTATTTTTTTATGGCGAATAAAGGATATTCTATTCTATTCTATTCTATGGTGAAATGTAGACAGATTTTCAATAAGTCTGCGAATAAATAAGATATAGGGAAAAAATAATTTGGGATTTTCTGGTTTTTCCTGTATATCTCCAGAACCAAAAGAGCTATATTCGATTTTTTGACATCATTGAATGGGTCTCTAAAACACGCAACTTTGCCACAATTCAACCGACACTCTATCTCTTATCGTTTACGAGATCCCTATGTACAAAAAGGAATTTGAATAGCCCTGTATATACAACCAACTGTAAATAATGATTTAGATCAAGTATACCAAAATTGATGATCTAGACCAGGGGTCTCCAAACTACGGCCCACGGGCCAAATCCGGCCCGCGGGCCAAATCCGGCCCGCCAGTGTCATCAATCTGGCCCGCGACAGCCGATGATTATCTAGTTGTTGTTACTATTGCTGTGATAAGTTGCACTTTCCGACTATCCTAGTCTAGAAATATAGTTAAGGGCAGAAATTGGCCCTTGGAACAAACTGGAATAATCATTATGGCCCAAAGGCTTCAAAGTTTGGAGACCCCTGATCTAGACTCTAGATGATCCTCAATACTGTGAAGAGCTCCACCAATTAGGAAATTTTCAACTGCTTTTTCTTTAAAAGAGGGAGATAAATGATACATTTAACCTCTTCAGGAGTTTTCAGTCAGAGGTAAACGTAAATTATGGGGATCTTTTTGGTTTGGTGGCTGTGTGCTGGTCTATCTGTATTTAGGTTTCTGTTAATGCGGACTAGACAGACAGTCCTCAGTATAAATAGTGAATGAAAGCAGGAGTCTAAAGTATCTTGCACCAAAATTTAATATTGGACAAACCAAAAGAGCTTTTTCCAGAAGAATGAAAGAACATAGATGTAGTTTTAAGAGCCATCTTTTGACAGAGGGGCACACGTTCAATCACGATTATGATGTATTGTTTTTGGAATAGAACATTCTGAAGTATTGTTCGTTGATTAAAAAGATTTGAATTGTTCCCTTTATTGATTTATTCAGTTAGCAACGAGGAAATTGGTACCTATGATAGATCCTAAAAGTACATAAAATGATGCCTTGGGTAAAATTGTATTCCATTATTCTCAAGTTTCATGAGTTATTCTTAGAAATCTAGATTTTCACCAAGTATTGGTCAGTTTTATCAAAAATAGATTAGTATTCCTACCTAGTGGCTGGAGACTGGATTTGCGCAGTATTATGGAGTCTTTTCTGCTTTCACTGTATAATTCCAACTGGTAGCGGAAACACTGGCTCTCGATACTGTTGCCATTTAACATCAGCAAACAGTGGAATTTCTTTTTGGAGTCATATTTGATAACAACGGTGACTAATTTAATACCGACATAGGTGAAGAAAATGCGATTGCTTTCGGAGCAGTCGCGCCATTCTAATTCAGGAGGGGTCTTGATGGAGTCCGGGTGTGATGTCTCGATGTGGTTGTTGAAACTGTAAACATACACTTTTATGAAAATTCTACTCTCAGAGATTCCCTTTTTTTTAATGCAAATGTACTAATCAAACCATACAAATCAATTATGATTTTTGTCGGAACAAGCTTGCAAAGTAACATCTGAAAATATATCAATAAAGTCAAGATGTACAAGTTAATTTATATCATTCAAGTACAAAATGAATAGTGAAAAACCTACCTTTTCACCAATCCCGTCCAATCACAACCTTTGTCTGGAAATAGTTCGGTATGTGACAGGGGGCAAACTATCTTTTGATATTCACAAATTAGTTCATGGTCCAGAACCTGGTTCCATTTGACAATAGCCTCGCAGCCTGATTTTTT
The DNA here is from genome assembly GCA_015342065.1 of Leptinotarsa undecemlineata. Classification (NCBI taxonomy): domain Eukaryota; kingdom Metazoa; phylum Arthropoda; class Insecta; order Coleoptera; family Chrysomelidae; genus Leptinotarsa; species Leptinotarsa undecemlineata. The sequence continues at coordinate 2,286 of WOGP01010051.1, forward strand.
GTTTGCGCAAGGATAAGTGAAGAGTTGAGCCAGATTTTCGTAGGCATGCTGCCTCCATATATCTTCGTCCTGCTTCAATTTGTCGTTGCACCTTCCGCAGACTTCTATGATGGCATCCCCCTCCCTGACACAAAATACCGGACTCACGTTCAGGAGATTTTTACAGTTATTGCAGATGATTTTCTCTAACGAGGCTTTATCCCTTATTTTGAATGCTGCTTCCTCCATTTCCGTGAATCCACAAAATAGTTGATGTATCAAAATTTAAAAGAGGACCGACTGACACTTCAAAACAGGTTTGCTGGAAAATATAACAAAAATAATCTCTGATGGGAAAGATAAGGACGATAAAAACAATTTGCAAAAAATGGTAGAACCTAACATTTAAATAAAAAACAAATGAAAAAATTGACAGGTAAATGAAACAGTGAATTATCACGGTGGGGGCTACATCTAGGTTCAATTCAAGATACAGAAATATTTTAGGACTCATGGTTTGAAGATTTAAACGTAAAGTTGTGGTTTAACAAAAATTCGTGTAAGTTATTCACACGAATCGTCGTAGTTTCCTGTGTGCTTCCCAAAAATAATTTATCTCAACCAAGGAGTACACCTAGTGTACTCTTTGATATCAACCACAGATCACCAGGGTGTTCTGTGTATCAACTACTCTACCACAGAATAGTAAACTTCTACCAATTTAAGCGCTAACCACAGAATAAAAACGTTTCTATTCTGTGACGCTAGTTAAACGTCAAACCATAGTAGCACCGTATAGAAGTGTTTACTTACTCAGTTGCGCCTGAATATCAATCAGCGGCCAATAAAGAAGGAAGGAAGTGTTTAATTCTACGGTGACAGTGGAAAGCTAAGGTAAACTATCAAACCAGAAACAGCTGAGTGTAATAACCGAACGTGAAACATAGGTTATGAAATGATTTGGGCTCTGCTATGTTATGAGTTGTTGTGAGAGTGAAGTTTTTTGGTATGATCATTATAGATATGAGAAAATTATGAATAGGTTAAATTTATCAGTTTCGCTCAAAGGGAGTATAATAAACTTCGACAGTATGTAAAATAGACGACAGGACTTTTCTTTGTTTTGCTATCTGTCTTAATTTATAATGTATCTACTAGATGTTGTATCCCTATTCATCAGTTATTCTTGTCTATAATGAACGTATCAAACAATATTACTCTTCCAAATTCACAGTCAAACATCTAAAAACACACACAATAAAAGCCAAAACAGTAAATATGATCTCTGCTTTACTTTGAGTTGTTCTGATAAGCCGATTATCATTTGAGTGACGTCATCGGTATACCTATAGTATGCAATTTGGAATAAATTCTATAGCAAGAGTCACCAACATTATAGCATAAAATACCTCCTTTTCTCAGTCTCCTATATGAAGTGTGTTTCATCAACACTTATTCCAAATGAGGTCCTTCCCGTTAAAAACTAAATGACCATTTATCTTCGATTTTGACATAAAATTATTCTTATCTCGCTTTATTGTGCTTGGTCAGCATGAATAACTTGGGGAATTTCAGAAGGAATTCATCAGGAAGTTTGGCTCAAGTAATTGCGGTATTCAACATCAGCATTCATGCTGAGTTTTATTTTTCAACAGAACAGCATTGCATAATATACTGAGAATTGGAGCATCATTGTTGTATATCACACAAAAAAACTTAGGTTGAGGTAATCTGTACCTCAGAGTAATAATATATTTTTTATTTTAAAACTTGGTTGAGTTTGGATATTTTTTGAAAAAATTTTTGGTGACATTTTTGAGTCTCATCTGCAAATACTATCGTAGAAATAACCTCATCGATCATATATCACAGATTTTGCGATAACAGATAATAACAAAAATGTCGACTTGTCATTTAGAAATACTTTCATTGTGATTGAGTGTTCGTTAAATATATTTCGCTCCGTGACTCTGTGATCACTTGTAGTTAATTTCATCTGTTCCTCAGAGTAATATGAGATTTGTTCGCTTGGCTCCAAATTTAAAATCGAACAAACCTTCAATAGTTGTCATTTCTTCCAAATAACAACAAAGTTTTTTAAAGTAGTCAACAAGGATTTAGGAAATTATGAATGGACATTTTTTTTAAATTCTAGACGCGTTTCGCTAACACCGCAGCTTCATCAGTAGTAATAAATAGTATAGTACACATTGGCCTACAATTGTTATATACAACAGTAAGTTACCTCTCTTAATGGTTAATAGTATATGAGATAACAGGTAGACTTTGCAAAACATATTACAGCCTCAGTTCTTCGATAGAAGGTAAATTTTGAGATTACAGGTAAAAATTTGTAAAGCAATTACACTCTCAGTTCTTGGATAGCACATACATTTTGAATATGAATAAAATTATTGGCATTACGAAAAAAAGTTTCAACAGTTGTGAGTGGTTAACCTTTTGTTGGTCTTTTAATAAGGAATTTGGATCTTTGTGCCCTTGTTGATTGTCCTCCAAATTTACGAAATACAAATCGTTCTTGTTGAAGAAACATTTTTGTAGATTTTTTATCAAAAAAAGGACGAGAAAATGGATGACGAAGCGGATTTGAACAAAATGCTAGAAGTCCTCAAGCATAGCAAAGAGGTAAATCTGTGATGTGTTAAAAAATATTTCAAAATCACATCAAACACCTTTTTCTTCAGGAAAACGAAGATGATGACGAATTTCAGTATGGAGGATTCATAAATTATGATGACAGTGATTTGGAAGAGTGCTTCGTAAGTATCTCACACATTCTTTTATAATTTGTATTTACTTAGTATTGACTCAAAAGTCTCAAAATTCACATTTTGATTTATGTACTACACTAATGTATCTATTGAATCAGATACAGTAACTGCCAAACAATGGTATGAGTATAATTTTGCTTTTTCTTCTTGAATATATTCGTTCGGTTTTGTTTTCGGTGTCACACACTGAAATTACTGGAATTAATCTGCAAATAAATCCATATTTTCAATTTTGAAGAATGTCTACATTATGATAACCTAAACAAAGTAGTACTACTGATTTTGCCTCTGCTCTTGGACAGGAAGACGAAAACGCAGACCTAATAGAACCTTACGAATCCCAGGACTGTCTCAACTCTCTAGACCTAAGTTCATTGTACAAATACAACCCGATATCCTCGCTCAAGCCCGAAGAGAAGCGAATAATCGATTCGTGCTCCGACCCAGATCTGAAGAAGATCCTCCTGCTGAATCGACAGAAGAACATGCACCTCATCCAGCTGTACAAAAAAATCAAAGACCTGCTCATAGAGTGCAAACAAAACATAGTGGAAAAGAATGAAATCTTCAAGCAATGCAAGGACGCGACTAAAGGAACACACTTCACAGCTGGTGCGTGGCGTTTGGGGGCCCCTTACTTCAAAGACAGACAACTGTACTGTTGTCCCTCTAACAAAGATACTCTAAGGAAGCGGGCAAATAATGAGTTGACCATCTATGACGTGATGCCTAGCCCCAAATGGACCAGGTATTATGATAATAATGATATGTTTTCATCCAATATTATTTATAATGGAGTTGGTTGTATATAACATATTCAAGAAACATTTTATTGTGAGGTTTTCACTAAACACGTGTTTCTCTTAATACTAGCTTCCTTTTTTTTGCTTCTACAATTTTAATTCGATATTCTGGAGTTAATTATGTAAATAACTTTTAATGATATAGACTGCACTACTGTTGAACCGAAAGTATTTCAGTTTATAAGGTAATATTGATGCATCCATAGTTACGAACGCTTTTAGATAATCAGAACAATAATAAATTTATTTTACTGTCATTAAGGTCAGAGTGCGACTTGCTGGTAGATGCCGTCAAATTGAACTATAACATCAATCAGCAAAGCGAAGTGAATCGGAAGATCATAAAAGTGACTTCGAGCGGAGGATCGAAAGAGGAACTCGAAGAGCTGAACGGGAGGCTTCAGGAACTGAGCGAAAATGGCAATAGCGAGATTCCCCCTCTGAATTCGGATGAAAATATTAATTGGGAAAAAGTTTCAGAGGTTTTCATTGGAGGTGAGTCGTGTCCTATGTACAAATGTAGTGTTTTTCATTATTTTTGTTATTAACACCCTTTTATTAGCTTCACCTGTATGTATGTTTGTTTGCTTGTAACTCCCAAGCTCGAAATCTGTATTTGATAGAATTATCGACATTACTGCTTGATCTACTCGCGGGCAGATGGCACTGTACGTAGCCTCCTTGATATAATTCGAACTCACTTTACATGTATTTCTTCATTTAAAAAATCAATGCTCATTTTTCTAAACAATATATGGCTGATTGATCTCAAAGTTTAAATAAAATAAATATGTGTTTATAATAAATAAAATAAATATGTGAGTTTAACCTCCCCATAAGGAACCCATAAAAAAAAAACTGAACCAGAAAATAAAAAGTTCTCTATGAAATACTGAGATGCAGTGTCAACAATATATTCTAGGGAATCAAAATTGATATCACACAAATTTGAAGTTAAACTGAAATTATTTCAAATCAATCAATCAATCAAACATTTATTGAGTCAGTTTTCATTTACAATCACATTAGACAAACATCATCATAAAATACTGGCTGATACAATAGGTAAAACTATTATAAAAAATCAAATACAAAGCATAACTTAAATAAAAATAAAATTACTAAGATACAATCGAATTATGATTGAAGGAGAAAGTCATCCACAGAGTAGTATGCTTTCTGCAATAGAAAAACCATGAGCTGCCTTTTAAAAACATTGATGTTTGAGGACTTAATGTCATCACTAAGCTTATTATATAGTTTAATCCCACAGCACATGGGTGATTCCTCGATACTGTCAATCTACTATAAGGCTGATAAAGTTGAGGGTTATTTCTGGTGAAATGTTCATGGATTTGCTCATTTCTAGGAATAATTGAAATGAAAATTGAAAATTGAACTGGAAATTAAATCGACAGATGAAACTTTCAAGATAGCGACTGGGCCCCATCTGGGAAAAAATTAAATGATAAGGGGGGTCTTGTGATACATCTTTTTGAAGCTCCTGACAAATGCTTCACAACCCTAGGATATAATGTCAATATCTTCAACTAATATAAGATGGTGAAACTTTTAATAATTGCCTGAATACATTGACATTCAACTACATAATATTTGAGGTAATGAGCTTGAGGTCAGTTCAGAAGATGGTTGCATTGAACTTCCGAAATTTTCGGAAAACTCCGATATTTCGGTAAAGGTCCGAAATTACCGTATATTTTTGACATCATCCGAAAATCTACTCGGCGTAAATTTTTACCATGTGCTTATTAAATTTCATAACATTACCAATAATAATTTATCAACCGGGTATGTTTGTTGAATGGCCTGGAATAATAGTTTTTATATTTCCCGCCAAATATCGTGGATAGTGCAAGAAACTTTACAGCCTTTACTGGAGCATTTCAGGCCTCCAGACTCCAGACCTATGATTCATATCATATAAGATGAGCTTCATCTTCTAGCGTCTTTACTTACTGCATTAATACGTAAGTTAGAATCGATTAAGAATGTTGGCGTCTGCAATTATATATTATTGCCTACCCATCTCCTTCTCGCAAATAAAATAATTTTGAACGATTATGTGATGAGTGAAATTTATGCATTAGAAGAGGATGTTCGGCTGAGTTTCCTAACAAAAGCCCAAGAGCACATCAAAGTAGCATGTACCCATATAATCAAAAAAAGTTCTATGAGCAATAATTTCCTTAGTCATGAAAGTGAAAGAAATCAGTTAGCGTGTGTCGAATCGCAACACTAGCTCGTGAGTTGCCGTTACAAGTTGATATCTGACTTGTGCAAGATGAATGGCGATTGTTACAACTAGAAGAAGACGCTGTGACGTTGGACAAAACTAACTCAAGAATCGATGACTACTGGCGTCAATTTCTTCTCCTAAAAACGGGCACTGGAGAGTTAAGATTCCCTAATGTCACTTCAAGCAATCAAGTTGTTCGTCATTCGTGTCAGCGTTGAATTTTTGTTAGATGAATTATCAGATCTCAGTTCACAAGAATAACTCCTAGAGGGAAAGGAACTCCCCAGTGGAGAATGAACCCGAGAATAACATATGATTAACACATTTATCTGATGACGAAAATATTGAATTAATTCTAAATCACAAACCGCCTTTTCTAATTTTATGATATTATTCATCTTCTTAACTCGCACAAGACATATTGATAACTATTATGAATACGATGTAAATGATATATATTATGTATATAATGTTATTATTATACTTACCTTTTCGAAATCAATCAATCTTGAACAGATTTGACGTTTTCATTAACCACAGAAAATTAATTTTCAACTGATGATTTACCTAAAATATCAGAACGCTTCATTTCACTACTACTCTTTTATGTACCTGCTTATGAAACTAGATCGTTTCACACATTTTATATTGAATAGGCAAGAACAAATTATTATCAAAATGGCCTATTAAATCCTATGTGCAATGCCTATAATAATGTAAAAAATGACTGTGATATCTTCTTCCAAAATCTCACTTGTAAGAAATCACTATCGACATGGGTGGAAAAAAACACGGTACCCGAAAAAACGCGGGGTCCGAGAGATTGGATGGGAATTATTAGTTAGTCAACTCGAGCGAGCTAGGAGAGTGTATTGTGACTCATTTAGTTGTTTATCTATATCGGAAAAGGGGTGATGGTTTAATTGTTATATCTGCTTCTCTTATAAAGCAGCGGTCCGATAGATTCACGTCTGCCATTGAACAAAGATAGGAATTTTCCTTATTAATTAATCAGCTGAGATCAAATGCCATTGGTCTTATGATCTTTGAGAAGAATAATTTTTTTTTGAATACGAATATAAATATACATTAAGATGACTGTGACTATACATGGATTCATGTATGTTGTACTGCAACAATCTGAGTAAGTACTTATTTTTAATGGAGGTGGTGGTCACAAGTGGAATATTTATTTTGCATATGTACAAAGAAAAGGGAATGAGCAATCTCTCAGACCTGCAGGCTTACAATTGAGAATTTCACTCGAAACGAACCTAGAGTATTGGTAAAAATATAATTCAGAATGTATCAAAAGAATACTGTGTTCAGTATCAATGTACAATACAATACAATGAATACAATACAATACAATGAATATTATACAGAGTGTAAAAAAATACTAAGTGAAATTTTGACGATTTCTGATTTATATGGTATTTTACTGTGCAATACAATATTTCAATTAATATTGAGATCAATATCATACAGAGTGTATGAAATAAATACTGAGTTCAGTATTGATGATTTCTTAATCATTCATAGAAAGTGTATTAAATTAATAGAGTTTCAGTATTGATGAATTCTGAATCATATGTTGGTTTATTGTACAGTATGTATAATATTAGGGAGTGTATGAAATGAATTCTGAGTTCAGTATTGATGAATTCTGAATCAGATGTTGGTTTATTGAACAGTGTGTACAATATTAGGATATACTATGAGAATAATGTTATACAGAGTGTATGAAATGAAAACTGAGTTCAATATTGATGATTTCTGAATCATATGTTGTTATTTCCGAATCATATGATATTTTCTTGTACATTGTGTATAATATTAAGATTTGCACTGAGATGAATGTCATACAGAGTGTATGAAATGATTACTGAGTTCAGTATTGACGATTTCCGAATCATATGATATTTTATTGTATAATTACGATTTCCATTGAGATCAATCTCATACAGAGTGTATGAAATGATTACTGAGTTCAGTATTGATGATTTCAGAATTTTATTATATTTTATTGTACAGTGTGTAAAATATTTCGATTTGCATCGAGAGCCAATGACACACAGAGTGTATGAAATGAATTCTGAGTTCAGTATTGATGATTTCCGACACATATGTTATTTTATTGTGCAATGGCTACAACAATACAATATGTATTAAGATCAATACAATCACAAAGAACGAGATGGATTTGAGACCAAAAAGCAGCACTAGATCTCAATTCCAGATCTCCAGGTTCAAGTCATAGATGGATTTCAACCTGGAAGGAAGAAATGGGTTTCAATCCTGAAGGCTACATTTTCTGGTCTATATTTTCTGGCATGGAGGCAGAGACAAAGTT
>WOGP01010052.1:0-10469 GCA_015342065.1 Leptinotarsa undecemlineata
ATACATTATGTAAATAAGAATATTATTGTTAATTTATATTTTTGGGCAATAAAGAAAAGGGTCTTCTGCCCTGCTAAGTCGTTCCAGCGCATTGGCGGCGTTCCGCGTTGACTATGCGCTGGGGGGGAGAGTTCGGAGGAGTAGGGGTTTCCTTGACAGTGGTGGCGCTAGATAGAGGGAAGATGCCAGTTGAAAGGCCTTCGGGCTAGGGCAATTATGGCAATGGCATTTTTCATGTCCTGCCGTTATTATATCCGGTTTGGAGACATCTATCTTTTTCGATAAAATCGATGCCAGGGTTTCCGTGGCATTGAATTGATCCTGGCTACTTTCACCCCAATTAGAAATCACTTCTAGATCCTCATTGGGATATGTAACTTCCTGCAGCCAATGAATATGTGCATCTACAGCCAATGTATTGGAGTCCAAATGGGATGACGAGACAAGTGTGCCTTCTTCAGCAAAGCAATATATTGGATTCTTGTGTTTTCCAAGAAGTTGTTGATATACAATAAAAAGAGGGTTGGGGACATTATGGATCCTTGGAAAACACCAACGTTGGTGGTAAGAATATATCCATCGACGGCCACTTGCAGGGAATGCTTTTTCAGGAAGCTGGAGAGCCATTCACAAACATGATCTGACAAGCCATGTTATCGAAGTTTGGTAAGCAATATCTATAAATGAAATAAATACTAATACAGAACTTGAAAACTTTGCTGATTCAAAAAGGTAAAGTTTAGATAAAAGCCATTTTCTATTCTATAAACTTCAAAAGATTACTGTAGAATAAGATTATTCTGGAAAGATGTGAATTTCTTTTGACAAATGTCAAAATAATGAAATATCGAGATGTCACATTACATATTCTACATGAATACAAGATGTTTTATAATTGAACACAAATCATTTTTGTGGAGGAAATCTATCGACATTTTTGGAGATTTTCACCATCCCCAATCTGAAAATATGAAAATTCAATAAAAAACTTTATACAAGTGTAGAAAGGGCTAAGTGTTTCGAAATGTTTCACACAAAGAAGAATGAAATGAAGAAAACATTTTTCAGTAACAAGTAGTATTTCATAATTTTGCCTATCAAAAAAATTCTAGGATTTCGAACAATGACTCATGACGTTTTGGAGGATAAAATCTGCCTCCGTCTTTAGAATTAAAAATTGTAATGTAACTTGAAGTTTTCTGTTCGGTTCACTTCATTTTAAAACTCTCTCGACAGAAGCCAAATAAGGTGGGAAATGTGAAATATACCGATGTTGTTGATTGACTTCTTGACTCGATCAAGGATTTTCAATCCATATATTGCTTCAAAACGGGTAGCCAAGTGAAGTAACATTCAACTCACTGTTCACCAATTAAGATTTCAAAATGTTTTTGACAATTTTGATTCTGTTAATTGTATATTTCTGATGTAATCTCGATGTTCATTTTCACTCACTTTTATTGGTCTTGTAGTTCCACCAATATAACTTTCACTACATGAAGAAGGTATTTCATAAATCTATGTTAATAATTATAGAATTTTCATAATAAATTTTATTCAAGACGTATTTCACTACACGATGTCTTCATCAGTTGGACTGGTACTTCTTTATAAAAAATTTGAGCAATATTGCAAATCGTTTTGGCTCCGTTATAGAGACAATTTTTTACATCTTCTTCAAAACTCGCATGATGATTGGATGTGTGTAGGTGTCTATTAGTATATGTTTTCTTTTGATAAACATTGATCGAAATGATTCGACGAATTTTTTCTCCATTACATCATGAAAAGAAACTTGACCATATTTTTCAAACTCAATTGTAAACTTTGTTGTTTGTTCTTGTTCGTATAAAGTTTTCCATTACGATTTTTATTTTTTCTGATAATGGAAAGTGAAAACGCCGATAAAATACATTCCATTTCTTTGCAACTAGTTTTCTTTTATTTTCAAAGTTTTAATATTAACATTTGTTCACGAAAAGGATTTGAAGCTTTAATTACTTCTAATTATTATATGTGGGCGCTTTCGATAGCAGACTGTGCTATCACCTTCAAGGCTCTGCAGGACGTTTTATCTTCTTGTTTGTTCTTTTATACGGTTAGAACACGTTAGTTCAGGTATTTGTCCTCTCCTTTCATCCGGATGTCTCTTTAAATTTGCCCGTACTTTGGTTACACCAAGTAATATCCTGGTTCTGTCTGCAGAAGACGCATTTGACATCCAACTGAATCAACTTCAGAAAGAGTTTAATGACTAGTTGGAATTAATTTTATTTGGTCAGGATACTCAGAGAGTTCACTCCGTCTGAAGTGACCTGCCTGGTACTGATGATGGGGCAAAATTCCTAAACCGGTCTATCCGTTGCTCGTACGTTGCTCGAAGTAAAATTAATTTCTGCTTTTCATATGCAAGAAGTAACTTGCGACGAATCTTCCAAATGGAAGACGTTGCATAGGTACTTCATGGTTTTACTTCAGCTTTCTACGCGGCATTATCTGGGTTAGTTGTTTCTTATTTTTCTGTCGGGTATCTGCCACACGTACCTAAAGAATCGTAGGTCCACGTGAGAGGCAAGGGGTGATAAGAATAGCTAAATTTGAATAACTCAATAAAAGAAATTTCTGATAACTGACATAGCTTATTTCTAGAAAGTCTAGAAGTTTTGGAAGCAATATGAAAGGAAATGCTGCCTTTTGCGGGAAGAAACATTAAATACATTCGAAATTTTAATGTGATATGTTCTGAACATCATTCATTTGATAACACTGTAGATGGTAAATTGAGGTTATATTGATATGTGGGTCATTTATGACACAATATTTGTTGGTCAGAACTCGAGAACTCAGCAGTTATAGAAGTTTTTCTATTTAAATATTTATAATTTGGAGTCAGCGTAAAATTGTTCGCTCTGAATTATAAATGAATGATTAGGTAATGAATTGTTCACATTATGATTATGAAATTTTGTTCTTCAAATTTTTCGGAATGTATGTCAACTGATTGTAAAAAAAATATTTTTTAACCGCCTTTCAGTAGGAGTGAATTATCGACTATCGACGATTAGTAATTTTGACAATACATATCTAAGGAAAGTAACACTAAGTTATAGTTACCTACTCTTGCCTTCTATATAATAAAAGTGATTAGATTTCTGTGGTTTTTCCTGCTAAAATTTCAATTGAAACTTTTCATCACTTTTCAGTTGTGTTTGGATCTCCGCATTTCGAGTAATAGGTATAAGCAAAAATGCCTTTCGGAGAGGATATTAAAGGTTCGTAAAAGACATGATGTTTAAAATAATGAGAAAGAAAACATATACTCGAGACTTCATAAACGAACCTTTAATATGGTATCATTTTAAATAGATTTGCAATTTCCACATCATATGTGACCATTAATTCAAGTATTAAAATTGAAGGGTCAAGGAGAAAACCGACATCAGTCCATTTTCATGCAAAACTGAGCGTACAGTTTATTTTTATGGAGTATTGTAGTACCTATCAGATGGTGAAATCGTTAAATGGTAGTAGCTTAGGTCCTCAAAACAACAGAAACAAGATTTCCTATACCTGGGAAATGGCATTAGTTCGCAGTCGCGACCGTATATGGAAAAAGGGCATCAGTCCTTGCCGGCAGGATAAGTACGCGTCGTCAAGTTGCGTCGCGCCGTGTTTTAAAATTAGAGTTAATTTTCATCGCCGCTTTATCCAAAGACGTGCCCCTTCCCGACTAGGCCTATCAGACTGCTGAAATTTTCTAATGAAAATCCCTGCTTGGTGTTCCACGAAACCACATATTGTGGTCTTTATGCTAGTTCTAAATTTGAACGAAAACCACTTACGAAGAACCAAAAAAAGAAAAAGAATCAGAGAAATGGAGAGGAAGTGTTGACAAAACCTTATCAGTGCTCAATCCCTGTCAAAAACTCAAATGGAAGGATTTGCAAGATCTGACTGCATTCCTTCAGAGAGCAGAAGTCAGAGTGTTTCATCAACAATTAACATTTGCCGAACAACCTGAAGAGAGCGATGACGAATTAGTGGATGATCCACCAATAGACACCTGATATAGGGGAAAAGTGGCATGTATCCATGCCTAAATATTATTTTTTTATTGTTACGTTATTATTTCTGAATAAATGTTGATTTTGTTTATATTTTTGAATAGAAACATGTTATTTACTAAAAAATGTTTCTTACAAGTACTTAAACGTATATTTTCCATTTTCTTGAAATCCGTCCTAATGGACTATTGTCGTTCTTTCCCTGTACCCTTCAATTGGTATAGTAGGTATGCCATCGATGATGGCATATGTCTATATTTAAAGTGAGTTGTACTGAATTATTTTTCAATATGTCAAAGGGATTTGGCAGGGGTATAGTACCGCGACCCCAACTGTATATGGATAACGTAGTTATAATTCAACCGATGTACAAAAACATTCATGAATTATAGACGTAAACCTTACTCTTGAATTATTCCGTCTATTGATGGAAATAATATAAAAATCTGTTCAGTAGTTTTTGAGTTCATCAGTTTGGACACTGATGTATACAGTTAGATCGACGGCGACGAGGCAAATAATAAGAAAAAGGCAAAATTTATTGTCCAATAGATAAATGCATTAACAGAACAATATATATTAGAATAGATATAGTGTCTTCCAACAGGAACTTTCAAACTTTGACTTGTTGAATCCGAGGCAGTCGATTTCGCAGACCACAACTTGGCGGATTTTGCGTCGTAGTAACTGAAAGTGAACGACCATAGATAACGACGTGTGTTTGCTGCATGGGGTCTGGAGTAGTTGGCAAGTGATCCTAATTTTCACCGAAAAATCATCTCCAGGGATGAGGCCCATTTCTGAATGAATGGGTATGTGAACAAACAAAATTGTCAATACGATACTTATCCACATGATATACAAAAGCAACCAGTCACTGTTTGGTGTGGGTTTTAGGCTGGCGGCATCATCGGTCCTATTTTCTTGAGAACGATTTTGGCCAGGCTATCATTGTCAACGGCGAGCACTATAGATCGATGATTACTAACTTTTTTTGCCTGAATTGAATGATCTGCACACCAACGATATGGTTTCAACCTGACGGCGCTACGTAACACAGCTGATGCCACATTGAATATTCTGCACGAGCGATTTGAGGGCATGATCATCTCACATGGAGGTGATGTGAACTGACCACCTAGATCGTGCGATTTGACCCCATTAGACTTTTTCTTGTGTGGTTTTCTGAAGTCGTGAATAAGTCACAAACCACAGCCAATATAACCCATGCCAGAGTCATGGAAAATTAGACGTTTCGGATACACACCACCCAGAGAAGCCGTGGTAGACATTTGAACTTTGAACGATGTTATATTACACATATAATGATATCAATAGGTCTTTTAAACGAATAAAAAAGTTCGATGATATCTAACATACTCTGATCTATTTAAATTCAAAGATAGGAAGCACTCAATGATAGACCCTATATAACTAAAACAATCAACATAAGTATACATGACGGTCCAATGATTTTATTTTATTGGACCCCACGGGAAATATTTTGGTGTGCCCTTTCCGAAGCTCTGGTCTATCAGATATATTCCTCACAGTCTTAGGGGGCTGTGGAGAATCATTCTTTAGAGTCGTAGGGGGCTGTAGAGAATCAATCATTCCTTAGAGACATAGGAGACTGTGTGGCATGGTTAAGTTGTTAGAAAATTAAGTTTCTAAATGCACATAAATATACATGTGTTGAACACATTATAACTATTGGAGGTATGCTATCAAGGTTAGTTCTAAATAACGAAATCTAAACAGTTATTTGTCTTCGTGTCGTGTCTTGAGATTCATTGAAGTCATTTGTTCCAGTAGTAAAGGTGTGTGAAATTATTGATGGAATAGTCATTCCATCCACGCGGCATTATTGACGTGACTGACAAATGTCAACTCAGTGTCAAACAGAATTCCTAGATCCCTGACCGAATCCTCTATCGATATTATTTCATCAGTTGATGAGTAAAAATATTCTATTTCATTGAAATTTATAGTGTAAGAGCAAATTTTACATTTTTTGATTCTCATATTCAGATCATTATATTGCCTCCAGTTGTCTATAAATTTAATTATAATTGAAGATATAAACAATTGTTACAGTTAGAAATAGTGGTAAGATCTTCAGGTCGTCTGCGAAAAGTAAATTTCTACATGAAAGCCACAATATCCATAGATATTAGGAAAAACGAGAGTCCTAAGTTAGACCTTTGCGGTATTCCAGATTTTTTTTCTGATTGATTCGGCCGTTACTTGATGAAGATCCATAGTGATTTCAAAAACTACACCTCACGATTTGATCTCCACAAACTTTATTTGTGTGTGTGATATATTTTTCAAATAAAGTTTGTGGAGATTAAATCGTGAGGTGTAGTTTTTGAAAAAAAAGGTATTCCAGATGTTGAAATAAACGGTGTTAAGGCAAATACGATACAAAACACTTTATCGGTTCTGCAATTAAAATATGAATGGAGCAGTTAGAGAACAGAAGAGTTGAGACCAATATTGGCTGAAATGATTGATTGTATCGAATGCCTCCACAAAATCTGTGTGTTTGAAGGTGGTTCACAATGTTTCGTGGTGTATTACATCAGCTCGGACTTCCATTATCTAATTTAATATAAATTGGTTTGAAATCAATGAAAAAATAAAAAAGATCAACCGAAAATAACAATTTTACTAAACACAAAAAGAAACGTTTTTTTATTTTCAGTTTTCATTTATGTCAATAATATTTTTAATTTTCAGCTTTTATTAATATTTCAATTTTTATTTTTTGGTTGTAACTTGTATGTAATTTCAGTTTTTTTGTGTTTAGTAAAATTGTTATTTTCGGCTAATCTTTTTACATTAGACAACAGAAGTCCGAACTGATGTCATACACCACGAATCTGTGTATATTACTTCAAAAGAACCTTCGGCACTTATGAAATCTGATAATTGTTGTTTGATCACAGTATACCGCTTTTCCAAAAAAAATCTTTTTGGTTAACTTAAATAATGATTTGACTTGCGGAAGTGATTGTTCAAACATAGACTTCTCGAAGCCCTTCGCGAAGTTGCGTCGATATTTTTCAATATAATCAGAGTTAACCAAATTGTGAATGGGATAAATATTAGCTCAATTCCATCTGTGAGGAAAGTGAAATTGCTTCAAAATCGTATTAAAAATTTCAGCCTTGAAAAAAAAAACTTGTGATCAGTCTCTTTTAAAAAAACTTAGTTTCTATTTTATGTATACCAATTCATTAGGTAGTCTGCTAAGAACGGATATGATATAGTTTTCGGTCAGAAATGTGGGATATTTTCATTCAATACGTTATTAACAAGAGTTCTGCTACTTGAGAAGAAAGCACACAACGAATAAAAGCTGCAAAACCATTAACTATACCTTGTGGTAAGTCAAAAGTTGTATCGCCTAGTAAAGTTTTTTTTTTGATGAATATAATTTCAGAAGTTTTTAGAGTAATCATAGACATGCGCTTGAACATATTGTAAATAGTTTTCTTACGCCACTTTGACTAGGCTCTTTGCTAGGCATCTAATGTGAAAGTAGTTACAAAAGTATGTTCGATTTCCTGTTTTTTTAAAGCGTGATAGGTAAAAGGATTTCCAATTTAAGAAATTCTCAATCTCATCTGGAAATTTCCTATTTGTACATACAGTGTGTAAGCACCAAATGGAATAAATTCCTTATTTCGGTTATATATTTCAAAAAATCCCGAAACACGTCAAATGTAAATTGAAATTTGACATTTTTCAACGTAAGAATGCTACCCCTACCTTCAACCCCCTTCGAATGAATACAACCCCCAATTTTTGGTTTGTGATATAACGTCCTCTATTCGAAAATGTTATCGCTTTCGAATTTATTGCTACAATTGAGATAAAATGAATTAAAATCATTTGATTACCGAAATTTGATAAAATAGTTTCATTTGCCGATGATACGGCACTGATTTTCTATGGTAACACATGGGACTCTACTAACTTATGCAAAAGCACAAAATAGATTGAACATTATATTCTCGTGGCTAAACTTTAGTCTCCTGAGTCTAAACGTAGATAAAATAAAATTCTTAACCTTTTCATCAACAATAAGCGACCAACCACTAGAGAAAAACATTTTCATACACACTCCCAATTGCCAAACTTCTTTAATTAGAACGTATAAAGAAAACGGATACAATAAAATATCTGGGTGTGATACTTGACCAATATGTACGCTGGGACAAACATGTAGATTTTCTCGTGAAAAGACTTACAAAACTTATTTTTAAATTCTACCAAGTCAGAAATATACTAAATAAACATTTATTCCTGATGACAAACGATGCATTAGCTGAATCAGTTATAAGTTACTGTATTATTGTTTGGGGTGGGTTGAATAAAACGCACTTACATAATCTTCAAGTAATACAAAACACATTGCTTAAAATAGTATTGAAGAAAGCCAGAAGACAATTATATTTATTATGAGAAAGTTAAATACCTATCACTGTATACTATGGACGTTGAACTCGCCACTCATATATTTGACACACATACATGACACCCGAGCCAAATCCGAGAGAACAATTAGTGTTCCTTTTTGTAAAAAAACGTATATACCCAAAGGTTTGTTACTTACTTTGGACGATAATTATTCAGATCAATTTAATATGAATTTGGGGACCCCACAGGGAAGGGTGTTTGGACCACTGTCAATTTTATTTTATGTTAATGAACTACCCGGAAACATAAGAGAGGGTCGAGTTTTCATGTATGCCGATAACACAGCAATCATTGTGACGTCCCCGATCTAAATGAAATTGAAAATAAAACGAAACTAGTAATCAATGAATTTGAATGTTGGTGAAGAAACAATAATTTAATAAATAATAAAGATAAAACAAGATTTATCTAGTTGTCAAGTAAGTATCAGCGTCCTCTCCAAATAAATTTAGGTTTCGAAACAACAGAATATACAAAATACTTCGGAACACAACTCGACAATAAATTGTCTTTCAATAATCACATCGAACACTTGTGCACTTCTCTGAAAAAACCTATTTTGCCTTCTTAACAATGATATGAAAATTTTTGAGACATAATCTCTTGGATATATATACTATGGTCTAGTGTATTCTAAGCTTAATATAAATATTACCATTTGGGGACATTCATCAGAAATAAATAGAATCTTTATAATGCAAAAACGCTTCATTAGACTAATTTTTGATATCAAATACAGAGAATCTTGTAAGAAAACGTTCCAAGACAAAACAATTTTCACATTACCGTGTATTTATTTTCATAAAATATTAGGCTAGGTTCATGTACATTCCCATTTGCTAACAAGAAATGAGGAAATTTACTCTCATCAAAAGTACAAAGGTTCGCCACTTTATGCCGATGCAAAATATTTTAACTTATTACCACACATCATCAGAAGTGAAACAAATTCAAGAAAAAAGTCAGACTTTTTTGGTAACAAGTTGTTTTTACTCCCTGAAAGAGTATGAAAATAATATTTTTCAGCAACATGTGCTGTTATTGATATAAGTGATATTAGATAAAATATCTGTTGTAAAATATGACGTGTCATATATACATTCGTGTATCAAAAATGATTTATGAAATTTGACTTTGACTTCTCCGCCAATGTCATTCTAGACGGAGATTTGGAGACATGCAGTGTCAACATTTGACATCTTACAGGAGAACAGACTGATATTTCTCACACATATGCATGCCCTACATGAACTTCCGCATACTTGAAAACAATGTAATAATTTAAAATGTCACACTAGGTTTTTCTTTTTGAAACATGATTTATTACAAATCTGAAGCCATATAGTAGATGATATTGATATGACCTTAACTGAAAAGCAGGTTTGTTTTCACTTTGGTCTGTTTTTTCTCCCCACCATATCAAGATCTGACAAAGCAGTTTGGTTTGAGTTCGAAACTGAACTGAGTTTATTCACTGTCAAGTTTATTCTAGACGGAGATTTGCGGAGTTTCTGAAAGAGATGCGTAGGGTCGACACATGCCCTTTTGCAGTAGAATAGATTGATATTTCTCACACATGTATATGCTCGCCCAACAAGAACTTTCATGTATTGCAACACGATCTAATCATTTGAAATGCAACACTTGTAACGAAAATTTCGTTGCATTGCCAAAATTTTAACATTTTGCATTGAAGTTATGCCGGGACAGTAGTCACTTCCTCTTTCAAATTCTAGTGAAGACCGCTTGCGCGGAAAAAGATCGAATATCGGTGGATATGGGGAACATCGGAGAATTTTTGCTTCCGACCTCTCTCTTGTGTAGCGACCGTTGACGAATCGACAGGTGTGTACAGAGGACAGACATAAAGGCATTTTCTGGTAAAAGACCTTATTTATCTTATTTATCTTTGATTAA
>WOGP01010053.1:0-10469 GCA_015342065.1 Leptinotarsa undecemlineata
ATATTTTATCCGTTTTTCCTCCTCTTTTTTGACGATATTCGTCGCGCCAGGAACTGAAAACTCCACGACAAATATCGTTTTGGTCTGGTGGTCGAGAAGGACTACATCAGGCTAATAAGCCTGATGATTTATTATTATTATTATTATCGAAATCACCAGACTATTTGAATTTCGTTCCGCTATTTTCACACCTCCTGTTCTCCTTTCTTTTCCTTACTCGTTTTTCTCGAATATCTATTTTTACTGGCTATTTTTTCTGCATTTGTATAAGCGTTTGCTGCTTTTCAGTTTTTTCTGTAAATTCTTGTTAACTCTCATCAAAAATCAAAATTTTTCAGTCTTCTGAATACAAAGTCACAGATCGAATATACTTTGATGTTCGAAAAGATAACCAAATGCTGGGAAGGATCATACTGGGGTTGTTTGGAGAAGTAGCACCAGATACATGTGAGAACTTCAAAACCATAGCTTTGAAAGGAATCAGTGGAAGATCATATGTGGGCACCAAGTTTCACACGGCCATATCACGAGTGATGATCCAAGGTGAGAAGCTTTTCACATATATATATAGTAGTAAGAAATTCAACCTAAAAAAAAAGTATTCACATTTATTCTAGCTTTTCTAGAAGTTGTGTTACGAGAAAACGTAATGACAAATATACTAAGTCATAACCATCTAGCTATGAACAGCTATGACCCTCTTTAGCAAATCTGGATCATCGTTGACGTCACTAAACAATTCCTAAGCGATGATTATGTGACAGTTTTTTGATCAAAATTGAGCAATTTTGGAACGAACTTCTCTGTGACACACTTCATGCCAAAAATTTACAAAAAAATTACAAGACATGAACCAAACGATATGCCAATATCCTCAACAAATTCTCCGATAGTAATTCGACATTCAGGTTGCCGGAATATTTTGGAATGTTATGGAATGCTGTTGAATACTCTATTTCTATTCTAGAAACGTCCAGCCCACATATCTTTAAAGCATGTCCCACATTCTACAATGATTTGGAATGTGCCCTGATGTTAGGCGAACGTTTCAGCTCGTTCTGAACATTTCACAATATTCCAAAATGATGCGGGGTATTTTGGAATGTTCTCTTATAGTATTGTAACGAATCTGAAGCCGCCTCTGACCGATATGCCGGTCAGCGAACAAACCCATGACATCACTGGTCTCTCTGCGCAAACAAATAGTTAATCACACCGCAATACAAAGATTGTCCACCAGGCGCTCACAGATTTATTTTACAAATTCCACTTCTGACACCAGTTGTAACAAATTAAAGAATTGACTGTCTCAAATAAATTCATTTCTAACAATATTTTATTATCACAAACTGATTTACTTACAACACTTAGCACTTAATATAGTATTTCCAATATTTCAATTCCTTGTTAAACCACTCGATTCACTTTCTGAACTCAACTGTCCTCTTGGGACGAGAAGCCGGCCTTATATATCGGTAACTATCGTTCTAGAATTCTGTAGTCGTTTCGGTACTCAACTAGAATTTAACCGGCGGTTGTCGAATGCATTACTTTTGCGGCGATTTCATGTGTATGTTCGCTGGCCGACATATCGGTCAGTATCTACTGGAGGACGAAACTTGCAGCCATTTTATTTTCGAGAGCACGCGTCTCTAGTGATAAGGACACTTTATTCACTGATGGAGGATAGAGAGCTCCCATACCATATAAACTCTCTTGATTGTGGCGGTATACGTTTCTGAATTTTAGCGGCACGCACATTGTACACTCGATTGCGACCTTGGCGGATCATATATATCTACATATTTTTTTGTCAGTGTTTCATCCATTTGTTCATCAATGATAAATGAGGCTCCGCAAGGCGGTCAATAGCAAATTCGAAGCTGTTATGAAGTCTTCGTGGGAGGAGACTTCATTACCTTTTCCTTTTAAGTACAGTTGAGTGGTTCCGCTTAGCACCGCTGAAGAGACCTCGATGGTTCGAAATAGCGCTGTCTGGTATTGGATCCTGAGTACATCTGGAGTGATATTGATTATTAGATATCCGAAGATCTGTTGACGAGAGAAAATTCAGTATAAACTGCTGTATCTTTATTCGGTAACACGGAATGTGGAAATTGATTATCTTATGGTTTATTTTCAGGAGGTGATATTGTTAACAATGACGGAAGTGGATCCATCAGTATTTATGGAGATTACTTCAAAGATGAGAATTTTACTATCAAACACGACTCCCCTGGACTTCTGGTTATGGCAAATAAAGGTAGGAGTATTGATTTGTAAGTCCCACAATTACCGTGCCATGACTATTTCCTCCATATTCTCATGAATATTTGAAAATACCTATTTAAGGAGGCTGAATTCTCTCTTGAAGCAAAATCATTCAATGATCGACAACCAGCATGGATTCCAAGAAAACAAATTTACAAGCAGTGCCATTCATTCCTTTCTGACTGACTTAGTGAGTGCCCAATTAGGATCTTCTGTGATTCTGTGCTTTCGACTGCATCAACCATACCACCCTTATAACTGAATTATTCAAAATTGGTGTTGAAAGACTTGCCCTAGAATGGATTAAATTTTATCAGCACGCACGTTGCCACTATATTAGTCTTCCAGAGGTAATAGGGAACAGTGACTGACCACCTGTAATTCGAATAAACTTGACACCATTGTAGGTGTTCCTCAAGGATCAGTAGTGGGCCCAAAATGATTCCTATTATATATAAACGACTCATTCACACATTAGTTATTGTATGTGGACGATACGTGATGAAGTTCTTTCTAAACTCTATGACTGGTTCTGCATGAATTCATTGCATCTAAATGCAGAAAAAACTCGGTCAATAGATTTTTATAAACGGCAAAAACAAGTGCCTACCATTCATGTAAATAACGTATTTAAAAACACTTCATTGTGAGATATTCTACTAAATAGTTTTACAAAAACGCAACACGTGTTTCGTCATACAATGGCTTCTTCGGGCGTGCATGTCTTTACTGTGAATACCATTTACATTGTGTGTTATATTCTTAAAATTTCGAATTCATTTTTTCCAAAAAAAAATAATGAATATAAAAGCGTTTCCGGTTTCCCAGGGCCAAACACAAATGGTTGCCAATTTTTCATTACTACCATGGCTACCCCGTGGTTAGATGGAAAAAACGTCATTTTTGGAAAGGTATGAACAACAATCTAGATGTGGTAATTTCTAGAACATTTCCTAGGAACTGTTCTTTTTTCAAAAACTATTCTCATTTTCAGGTACTCAAAGGAGAAGAAATTGTCCACAAAATAGAGCATATGAAAACGGACGTCAACGATAAGCTACTTAGCAATGTTTACATTTCTGAAGCAGGAATAATTGAAACAGTACCCTTCTCTGAACCATCAAAAAACTATGAGTATGTTTCATTCTTTTTCATCACTAATGGATTAAAATCCCTACAATGGATTCAAGTAACAATTTATTGTGACGTTAGTAGTGAGCAGTTTACAAAACCGCTTCACGTGTTTCACTACAATAGCTTCATGTTGAATGTTGTTCAGCTCTTTGCATGTAATTTACTCGAACGTGACGTCATGATACTTTGAAGAGTTTTTGTGTGACTTTTAAACTTATAAATTAAAGTGTATTTTTTATACTACTCTTGACTGATACTTGATTGAAATCTAATATAACTCATTGAAATAATACTTTGTGATGTGCTTTTTGTGCATATTTATATTTTATAAGATAGATAATGGAACACGTATCGCGATTTTGTGAACTATGTAGAGTTTACCATCATAGCTTCATGACTCGCTCAAAAGAGGATTGGAAATGAACCTATCTTTCTTTTTGCTTGTTGATGGGATTTGAATGTTGATGGGAACAGTTTCATCCCATTTCAAGGAGATCAAATCTGTCTATATGAACAAATTTTATGCATTTAAACACTATGTGATTACTGATAATGTGACTTTTTTCAGATTGACATTCTGGGCATGGATAAGGGCGGGATGGTTTCCTTTGAGCTTCTCATTTGCAATTATGGGGTTCTTCCAGTATCTCATGGTACAACTCAACAAACTTAGTTCATTTCAGTGAATTAGGTTGGAAGAATATAAATTAATATACATTTGGTTGAATATGTTACCCGTTTATTATTCTACAATGTTCTGATTATGTGCTTCACCTTTCACTTTAGCAATCACCTTTTAGTAATTAAGGAATATCTAGCCGAATAAATTGTTCCTATTTTTCTCAACATTTGAATTTCTTCATCATACTCTGTTCTATTTGCCCTTAATCCTTGACTCAGGTGTGTTCATAACTTGTTATATTTAATTTTTCTACTTTTCATTTTAAACTGAAGCCATCTGAACATGAAGAAAACCTTTTTTGTCAATGTTGAGTTGTAGATAGTAACAAATAAATTAATTTCACAGATCTAGGATTCCTCTGAGCAGTCTACTGCAGTACTTCTTAAATCACAGCCAAAATTCTGACTATAATTTGAATTACATATTTTTGTTTTGAATTATTTATTTTGTTCATATTTTCCATTTCACGGTTAAATAGTCAAGTATTCTTCTTCTTTTATTCGGTCATCATGATTAACGTGAAGTAAGGCACAAACAACGGTATTTACCCACGTTCGCTAGGATGACTTACTTAGAATCGGTAGGCGCCCTCTGTGTGCATGTTATAACATTGTCTGGGTTGTGAACTCAAACCGATTATATATGTGAAGAATTTAATTTTAAAGAGGCCCTTTTCTATACATGGACTCTTGATAATCACAAAGCGGGAAATATTCCAACTGTGATGAGTTCTGCGAGGCAAAGTTCTGGCAAGTCCGAAGAAAAATTTAAACGAATTCAAAATCAAGCTTGTAGTAAAAGTTCTCATCTTAATGGAATCGAAATCAAGATTATGGTATAAATAATTAGTACACTATGGAATGTGCGCTATAATGGTCTACTTAGGTGCAATAATCAACAGGTGTTATGGTAACAGGCTACGCAGATGACATTGATGTTGTCGTGGTTGCCAAAGGTGAAGAAAATCAGGCTAATACAGCAAATATAGCTCATGAGCGCGTATGAAGTGCTAGAGCTAGCACCAGATAAACCACAGGCTGTTCTCCTTACGACTCCAACTACCTATACAGTAGGGTCTGAGAAATGTCTGTCGGAAAACTACGATTTCCCCTGCTAATACCTCGCCGTATATTGAATTATATCCAACAGACATCATTTTCCAGAGCCACCTGGGCAATATAAGTATTTTCGACTTCAGAGAATAGTATTTCTTTCAAATAAGTTAATTAATCAATTCCAGAATTCCGGATGACTGAAAACCAGGAAGGTTAACGTAAATAAACCAATCGAGTCATATGTGATAAATATTTATATTTTATAATTAAACAGACTTAACTGGCTGCACGGATTTATAAATACAGACATAGTTTCGATAAACGTGACCAGTTAAAATTATTTGTACATTGATAATAAAAAAAACTTCCAAATTACTTACATTTACACAATATTCATTACTTTAAAATAATATTCTGTCTTTTGAAGTCAAGATACGTATGTGGGGACCGCGCGGGGTCTAGTGATTCTCAGCTCTTCGTATACAGGGTCGAAAATAAGTACTGGAAATGTCCGCTTTTTGTGAAAAAAGCAGGTTTTGATATACAAGGGATATTAAAAACACCCAACACACACAGCTATACATATATATGTACAATTTGTTTTTGGGTGTGAAAGAGCCACGATTTTTGACAGATCCTGTGTACGAGGGTAGTTTGTACTGGGACAGACGGACAGAATAAGCATACATCGAGGAAAGAAAAACAGTCTTATGGTACACAGTGAATTATTTACATGCTAAATAAAAATGGACAACATCTATAACAGTACAGTGATCTTTCATTACCTAGTCGTATATACAGGGTGTAAAGCTAAATACTGGCATCGCCGTGGCGTCCATTGGACACAAGATATCAACACATCAAAACGAACATACAAAATATATGATTTTGAGAATTCATCTTGGATAAATTGAATAATAAACGATTTTGATTATATTTATTGAGATATGATATATAAAACGTAAACTAGAACGTAACTATCAGAGAAAGAGATTCGAGTTCACCATTATCATACATTTCGTACATATTTCGTACACTCTACTATATAATACAGGGTCCTATCGATAAAAGTTTGTTTAAATAATTTTAATTACAGTGCAGCTCCTTGCTGCTTATGCAGCTGACGGCTGCTTTATCACAGTATGCATCATTGCCCCGATCCGTTCTATACAAGGTGTTTCGAGAAGTTCGGAAAACAGTTGAAATTTCCTCGAAAATTTAGATTAGTCACAAATAAGATTTGGAATACATGAGTTGATGCGATCATATTTGTACAAACTGAAAATTAATAGTAGCATACTCAAACTGTAATTTTTTTTCAGTTGTTTCCATGTATTCTCAAACATATTGAAATAAATACGTATATTCGTATATTCAAAGATCATAATTGATCTTTTTGAGATCATCATGAACATTCATCAAGAATGCCAGTGAAATTGAAATATGAACGTGATTTTTTGAAAAACTGCTAACAGAGATTGATGCAAATAAATGAATAATTATGACAAATCAGGTATATCTTAAAAAAACAATTACAATACAATATTTTGATATGACAAGTTCAACAAATAGTCAAAATGCAATTTTTAGGTCTGACCTTCATACTGACTTTACTATGAATACAATATTCAATGAGCTGTAAGCGAAGATATGAAACATATTTCTCCCTGCCATGCGGGTTTAACATCTATAATTCCCTGGAGAGCAAAAGCACCTTTCACTCCTTCCGCGACACCCACCTCCCCTGGCTAAAATTCCGACATGGGCGAAACACCTTGTCGTTCTTAGACTAGTAAATAGGAACATCGCAGCCGAGCTGCGGCTCTCAGGCGGCCAAGCCTTCCCTTGTGGCTGGCATGAGGTCTTCCCTGGAGGCGTCTGCAGCGCTCTTCCTCTCGAAATGCAGGTCCCAAAGGCCGCGGGTGTCGGGTTCGTGACTTGGAGGTCTCTCGCTGCGTTCGGGAGAGTTCGCCTGAGATCGTATAGCTTCTGGGGGCGGGTAGCCGAAGCCTAGGAGGCCGCCGTACTTGCCGGCAGTAGACAGACCATTCTGGTTTGTCTGGACCATGGATATTTCGTTC
The DNA here is from genome assembly GCA_015342065.1 of Leptinotarsa undecemlineata. Classification (NCBI taxonomy): domain Eukaryota; kingdom Metazoa; phylum Arthropoda; class Insecta; order Coleoptera; family Chrysomelidae; genus Leptinotarsa; species Leptinotarsa undecemlineata. The sequence continues at coordinate 7,224 of WOGP01010053.1, forward strand.
AGCTGGAAATTGATAGATGGCGTTAGTGTTGATTTCAATAAATTATTAAGGCCGTGACACAATGCACAAGGGAAAAGAGATAAGTAGCAAAAAATGAGTTTTATATATTGTTTATGACTACGGAATGTGAACACAAGCTATATAAAATTGACTCTTTTTTGATGAATCCTAAATTATAACATAACCTCAAGATTTTTGTTCGGTCCGAAAATACCTACTTCTTTTGCACCTTTATTACAGTATTTTGATGTCCCCAGTGTTTTTTCCTACATAACCTAGACTCAATAATAACATTTCTCTCGTCTTCGTCACTTTCACACTTGATACTTAGCGATTACATCAGAAATAGAGGAATTGTGGAGGAATAAGTGATATATCATTTGAATCATTCCATCTTTCACAATTTTTCTCCTCATTCAGGTCACATTTAGAACTGACCAATATACTATCAATAACTGACAACTAATATTATTTAAAAATCACATCGTTATTAATTAATAATAATAATCAATAACCTCATCTGCAGCAGCATATGAAAATTCATCTATTTATCTACTGATTTTTCTAATAGCAAAAACAAAACTAACTGAACCATCCTCGGCTTTTCTAAAACTAGACTATCTGATAATACATTGAAGTTAGAAGCCCTAGTACTATTCCCTGTGGGACTGCCTATTAGTGCTGATTGATGAATGGATACCAAATTTCCAATTGTTCTTTGAGCTAATTGACTAACAATTTAAGCAAAATACTCTATTTTCCTTACCTTTTGTTGCATTCCATTAAGGAATGGAGCCGGAAGGTACGGGTAGAAGAGATCGGGTCTCCGCTGTAGAAATTCGGAATCCTTGGGGGTCATGGGAATGGGGGGCAGATCGAGAGACATTCGACGTCCTCGACGGGACGCCCCGTTGCTCCACATATGCGTTCCCATATGTACCTGCACAGAAAAATATATTTAAATCATCCCAAAAACACCGGCCGTTCTATGAACTACTAGATAAGATTGACGTGCGAATTGCATTTGGCTTATAGAGTGAGCATCCAATCAAAGATTCCTAGAAGAAGGTTATATTATGATGTTAAAGAAAAGATTAATCAAAATCCAATATTATCATTGGGTTATAACATGTACCAAACGTAAATATGTACTATGATCTTATGAATTGTCCACCACGTACACCTGATCTCAAGATCCAGGAATATTTACTCGTTGCAAGCAATTATGCGCTACAAATATGTTCAGGGCAATTTACATTCTGCAACAAAAATTCTTTCAGAAAAATTACCACCTATTGTCTTAACTTCAACAAATTCAAATAAAAAAATAGAGGTGTAGGTTTGTTCTGTAGGGTTTTGCCAAAATGTCAATCCGTTCGGAATTGATTTCAATAAATACTAGTATCATTATCAACATTTTGTTATATTTTGAGAAACTTTCGACTGTTAATGTCTCAGAACTGACAAATGACAGTTGAAGTATCAAAACCAATGACTGGAGAACACGTCAACCATGGCCGTACAGCCTTATTTGTGGAGACCAGTAAATAAAAAGAAAGAAGAAGATAAATCAACTTGCTATTATTTTAAAAGAGAAGTCAGCTAGTTTAACTGAACTTTTGGCTGTGTATGACTCATTTAAAAATTGCAATTTCCTGTTGAAAATAAGCGATTTGACTATACTATAATTTCAATAGTAGGCACTAAATTCTCTGAAGTGAGTGACGTTTTTGCCTCAATCTGCCTCTTGCAGTGACATATGGAAATTATAATAAATAGATGAGTACATTTTGACTTTCAGACGGTTAGGTATTTGTTAATCCATCTATCTATGTGTAAGTATGTGTAGTAGTGATATTTTGTTATAAATAACATCAGGACAAGAGATATACTCAACGGGTTATTAGTTCTGGCTGTTCTAACCTGTTGAATGACATTTTTTGTATACTGGTGGAATATTGGTACTGAAAACAGTTTTTCCAACGTGAATATGTTAGGTCGAACATAAGGTAATATTTCAGTTTCAATATCGAAATACAATTCCAGGATATTTTGATTAGGAGTAATCATAGCATGATAGAGACACAAACAGTTGAGTATCTACTAAATATCGTCAAAAGCAAATTATTTTTGTAGAAGAGTTTTGTGTTATGTGGAAAAAAGGTTCATACAAAAGTTGTAGAACTTCCTACAAATGTTCTTATCAAGTTTCCTCAATAGAAAATTTAGTTTTGATGTAAATCATGATAAAATATTTTCTACCCCTAAAATTCCCTACATTTCATCCCCCGCTGCTAGAATCACCTTTATTTTTTCCGTAATGAGCACATTCTCTTCTTTCCCCATTACTATTCCCATGCTGTTATTGATTTTGTTCGTTTTTTTAGCGAATTTTATGACAATATGAAAGTAACTACTACACTCCAGCGATGCATAGCGCACGGCAATCCCTCACATATAATTAATTACAGCGTTAGTGAAGCGAAGCGGCGACGGGCCCTACAAACGTACCTTGAGGTTGCCCTTTGTCGTGAAGGCCTTCTGGCAGACGGTGCACCGGAATGGCTTGTCCCCCGTGTGGGTCCTCATGTGGATCTGCAAGGCCGAGCTGGAGGAGAAGTTCTTATTGCACACGTGGCACAAATGCTTACTTGATTGTAAGCCTGTAAAACACACACACATACGCACGCATTAGCCCACAACCTGTAGCTAAGTTAGTGCAAGCGACAATATTGTTAAAAGTATTGCTGCGCTTGACGATTTATTATGTACAGAATGATAGACAATTGAATGTTATGGGTTTTATTCAGAGTTACTTTTTTGATGCACCGATTGAAAGCGTGGAAACAAAAATCATGTTTGTGGTAGCCTTCAATTCATAGCTACCATCTCAATAGTAATAATGAACACGAATATAAAATTTGATATGTGGGTGAATATACACATTACATTATTTATGAAACTTTGATACAATCATTGATCTAATTGGTTGATTGAACACCAGAATCTAAAAATGAGCATTCGTCATTCAACACCAGCAGCTAGCTTTGTCTCATCAGTAGTGCTAGCACCTCTCATAGACCAACACCAGAATCTAAAAATGAGCATTCGTCATTCAACACCAGCAGCTAGCTTTGTCTCATCAGTAGTGCTAGCACCTCTAATAGACCAACACCAGAATCTAAAAATGAGCATTCGTCATTCAACACCAGCAGCTAGCTTTGTCTCATCAGTAGTGCTAGCACC